>NBIL01147692.1:0-13599 GCA_002752925.1 Viola pubescens var. scabriuscula | reverse complement strand
GGAACTGGATTAGGACCCACAGAGTTTAAGGGAACTGGATTAGGACCCACAGAGCTTAAGGGAATGGTATCAGGGCACACAGAGATTCGGGAAACTGGATTTGTCCAAGAAAAGTTTAATGGTACTGGATTTGGTCCAGCAGAGTTTAAGGGAACTGGAAAACCACCAGAAGAGCTCTCAGGAACCACAACAGGGCAACCAGAGTTTAGGACAGCTGAATCAACGCCACCAGAATCTAAGAAACCTGGACAGGAGGTTAAAGAATTTCCATTAACCGGATCAGGGGCAACATAACTTAGAGGCACTGGATCAGTGGAAATTATAGCATCACAGCTTGTAGGGGTCCTGTCTGGTTGTTCTTGATGTGACCTAGCTCTGATAGCCTTCTCCCTTGACAACCGAACTAATTTTCTCACTCTTGTGCGTTGGCTATTAAAAAAATCTCGAACCTACAGTCCACAAATCAAAGCACAGGAACAACTAAAAGATGAGACATTTGAATTAACATAGGTTTTAAATAATAACAACTAATCAGCAAGATTAGAACAAAGCAAAGAGATGGATAACGAGAAGAGAGTGCTTCAAATAACAAGCACAGCTGCTTAAGAAACATGTATTTTAGTATCATACAAGTCCAAGGGTAGTAAGGAAAGTGATGCCATGAAAACTTAATTACATTCTATCATCCAAAGCAAAGTAAGGAATACTTTCAAAAATTAAGCAGAGCAAAGGAAAGGAGATAGGAAAATGAGTAACTGAAAGCACAACAAAAAGGAACATCACCTGTGTGATTGTAACACCAAACTGAGCACTAATTTCACGAGATTCCTTCTTGCTGATTGCATCTTTAATGGAGAAAACTGATTGCATATAAGTTACAGCCTTGGGATTCAGCAAATCCCTTGGTCTTTTTCCTGCCAAATTGTCAACAAAGTTGAAGTCTTGAGAATTACTAAACCCAACCTGAAGTTGCAAGACTCCTGACCTAAACTCTTCAAATATGCTAGGAGAAAAACAAAATAAAAAAGGAAAACACGATAGTAGCCACTAGCCACTAAAATGAAGTCACTCCAAGTTCACTTAATCTGCCCATGAGACAAAATCCTACCATCAGCAACTAAAACAAGCAAGCATCCTTAATCTTTTACGCAACAATTGCTGATACAACATTTGTGAAAGAGAAGAATTAAGAAGTTTTTTTGCGGTGACCAAGCTGTTCCCCCAACCACGATTGCTTATTTGATCCAAAACTCTAACTTTCTAAGCTACACTACAATCACCAAACCACACATTCATACACATAATTAGCTAAGCAAACTAGACAGCTAGAATTCACAAAATTCAACAGAGAAAGGAACCAAGCTCTGGAAACAGCCATTATATACATCACTTACCTATTTTTATAGACAGAGCCCCTGCTGCCTGCAAAATAATTAAAAAGAAGAAAGCAAGACAAATATCAGCATCGTCGAAAATGAACGAACAACACTCAAGAACTATAACCAATAGAGGTTAAAATTCTTGGAAAACACTACCATCTCTTGGGAGAGGGGATTTGCGCCGGTGAGTCTGCATTGAGTGACAACAATACTTTGTAGCTGATCGATCTGGCTATGGAAAAGCTCCTTTTGCGACTCCAAAAACTTCTGAAACGACTCCACTGAGCTCCCTATCTGTATCTTAGTTAAATTCTCATTCAGCGCCTCCATCATCGAAACCATAAACTGAGATCTCGAACCTAAATACACGAGAACAACGCATTACAGTGCAGTGGAGAAACAATAATGCGGAATGTAAGGACAGTTATTTTTGTGATTTATGATTTTTTGGTAGAAACAAAGGGGATTAGGGTTAGGGTTTCAAGATCAAGGGAGAGGTCGATAGAGAGCCTTGTAGAGGGGATGCGTAAAACGAACAAACGGAGCTGCCCAAATCAGCACGTGACAAGTTCCCAAAACAATTGGCACGTGACAATTACTTTTGTTTCTTTGGTAAGTATAACTCCTACTCTATCTATCAAGATTCAAGTCAGTTAGTTGAAAACAAAAAGACCGCCCGAAAAACATTACTCCCTCCGTTATATACTTTGAGAAAGTTGAAAATTTAGAGTAGTTACTCATTAATACTCGTCTTTTTATTAGTTGATATGAAGAATAATTAGAATTTTTTCATTTTTCAAGACAACGATTAACTTTTTATTAGAGTTTTCTTAGTATATGTATTTTCGATTAATTTGACACTTATAAAATAACCGAAGGAATAATGAATTTCTAAACTTATTTCTTTTTATTTCCCACCTACTAATCCACCTCACTCACAAGAAATTAATTACTCTTGACCGACTAATTCATATTCAGATTTTATAGACCCTTTCAACCTTTAAACTATTTATTATATTAATAAAAAGTAAAGAAAAGTTCATTTTGCTCATTATAAATGGAAAAAAAAAAACATAGGTTAACCGTGGATATTTGTTCATGTCATATCTATTAATTAATTATTTATAGCATTCAATTATAAATTATGTGGGTGTGGATATACATATTAATTATCCGTACTAATTGTGTCGTAGATTTATTTGTTCTGTTTTGTTCAGTAATAGCTACGCTTGTTTGTGAAGTCCACGCCACGACAGTTCTTATGGTGTAGCATTACTCTACTAATAAAAAATGAAAAAGAGAGTTATGGGTACCATTTTCTTTTTTAATTGAATGAACAAAAATAAAAACCCGCCGAACTGGGTGATGGAAAGATTGAGATGAATTGCAAATACTTTTTCTGGTAAGAAAACAAATAAGAATTTAAATACTATTATTGAATAGATTTCGAATTTGATTTCATTAGAAAAATTAATCAAGGAATTGGTTGAGACATGAATTTTAACAGCCGTAAAAAATATTAATGTAAAGAACAAATAATTTTGCGTTTACTAAAAACAAGAACCAAATTCAAATTAATTTTTCAACAAAAAATAAAATAACAGATTGGCTGCAGTGTTGTAATGAACAAATCAATGGCAAAACACTGGCTTTATTTCAATGCTCTGTCAACCTCTACTTTTTCATTAACCCTCAACGCCAGTAGCGGCAAAATCAAAGAATTCAACATCCCTGCAACTGCACTTTTAGTAGTCACAGTCCTTGAGAATTCTAAATCAACAACTCAAGTTTATTTCAAGAGAAGTAAATCGCGTAATCGACCAACAAACATGGTTTCAATACCATGATACAAAACTCCAATTGTTGGCCGATGACAAGCAAAGCCATTAAATGAAGAAGCAATTTCCTATATACTAAGGGGCTGCTTTCAAAAAAAGAAAAAATCTATATACTAAGGGTGTCAAAAAAAATTGTAACTCAATTCCTGTGGCTATATACCTGTACAAGTAACAAAATGTTCACTGACAAGTTGGGGAGGGATGGGGGTAGTCAGCATATCTCATCAGACAGTGATGTCCTTAAAATTCATAAGAACAAAGCCATTCACTCACAATCATGAGCAGCGAACAAGGTAAAGTGTGTTTGCAAGGTGTAGAGAGTGCACACTTCATGATCATTAACCCGCCTGGCCGCCACAGCAACTTCCTGGATTGCCAATCTGAAAGTAAAAAGTGCTGCTTAGATGTTGATCAATCAGATTACTAGACGTTGTAATTACCAGCCTCAAGAAACTTCCAAATTACAATTAACATTCTTAGTACCGCTCACGCAATGAAGAGGGAAATTAGCATTTGGATTCTAAACTTCTAGAAACAATTTTGTCCATAAAAGTAGGCCACAAGACGAACACAGTTAGAAATTATTGAAGATTTGAACAAAATAGTGCCTTTACCTGCTGCTAATTCATATCAACTGGCTGGTGCGGCATGAACGTAACCTCGGCCCACACCCAAAACCTGCTCTGTGCACAAAAACCCACATGATAACCACTGCATAGAGACACGTAGAAACAGTAAGGGAAGATCATGCACATGATCAAAGAACAAATCAAATCATACATTTGCGACAGACAAATCACAAACCTTTGGAGAGTAAGACAAAGGTAGCCTCAAACGAATGCCCTATTATCTTTCTGCTATATAGCTTTCCTCACTTGCTTTTATTAACAAAAGTGGGGGGGAAATCCTAATGTGATATAGAAAATCAAATAGATCCCTGCAGAAAATAAAGAAAGTAAAATCATCATATTGAAATGAATATGGAAAGGGCAGCAAATCTATCCCAGTTCAAGAGACTAGTTTCCTAAGGGATTGGAATGGTGAAAGAGAAGCGTTGCCCACCTGGCATTAGTAGGTCAGTCACCATATTTACATGAAGCCAAAACCAAGGGTGGCAGTCTCTGATGGTAGAATTTTGCTAAAGATGTCAGAACACTTGCTTGAATATTCCACACATCTAGTACGCCTCCAAAGTCAAACAACAAATTAATAACACCAAATGTAGAGCTCCATCCAGTAAAAGATTGGTCCAGCTGCAGTCAGAATACTAGAATCCCTCAGGTGGGTTCTCTCATAACTTTTATTCAATTATTTCTTCAACCACTACACCAGCTGCTTCTACAATCTCAGACCTGACAATGCAGAAGTCTCTTGAATTTCTAATTTCCTTGGTATCAATCTCAAGCACCGCTGTGGATCCTTATTGATGTTGGAGAGTAGCTGAAGTCTGACAAAAAAATAAACCTCAAATTCCAAATTAATCCCATATTCTACACATATACAAGGGCAAAGGTCGCCGTGTAGCTAGTAACTGGTCCCTCAAAAGGTGTAGCGAGCTGTTCCACAGAGAGAAACAGGCCAAGCTCTTTTATTTCTTAAAAGGCCAGATCCTGATAACACGCCAAACAAATTAAATTTCTCCCAGTGTTGATATAATCTTTGCAAACACTGCACTCTTTAGCGGCTTATAGCTTCTATTGCAAGCTTTACCAGACGTAGTAAGCCCTCTACATCTTGGAAGGCATAGTTAAGAGCTGCTTTAATAGAAGAAATAGCCTCTACATCTTGGGCTTTGCCTGAGCTCACATTAACTGCTGCCAAAGCACTCCGTGACTTTCTTGAGGCTTCCATAGCAAAATTCACATCCTGTGTCTGGAAAATAATCAATTGAATGAGCAAGTGCTCAATATGAATCTCATCTGTGGCTTGGTCTCTAGGAAACCATAATGCACTGATGCTTTATAGAAACACACACAGACACGGACACACACGCGCAGACACAGACACAGACACACAAGCACACACGCGCGCGCACGCCCACAGCGCATGGTGTACAATAAGAGATAAATGGGATGGATTTTGCATCATTCGAACGTAAAGGAGAACAATTATCTTAACAGTTTATAGTATTGCATCCTTGTTAGAACAATTTATCCTGGCATGTAAGTTTGTTATGTTTACTCATTTCAATATCTGTAGCTGGTCATGCTCAAGGCCTCTTTCTGAGTAGAGTTTTTTTGTAACAAAGAACATTGTGAACCATTTGAACTTTGTAGGGAATAATATTACTTACAAAATTAAGCAAGCGAACAAAGCTGGGGCGACTTCGTGGGCCAATTATATGGCTTCCAGTCACTTGAGGAGAGCTGATACTTTTGGCTAAGGAAACTTTGTCAGCTGCTGTGGGGTGATTTAAGTTATCGATGTCAGAGGCAGAAGAGGAAGGTGATTCACCTGATGGAAAAGTATTAACAAAAACCAGCACATCAATTCATTAGCACAAGTACAGTGGCGCATTTGGCAGTTGCCTAACATTAAAAAAAACAAGAATAAGCTACAAATATCCCACTGGATTTCTATCCAGTGTCAAAATCACACCCTAAGTTTTCAGTTGGGCCAAATCACCTTTTGTGTTTGTAAAATTGAATCAAACCAGTCTAGTTTGCTAATTGGGACATGTTGTGCTTTTTTTTTAGTGAAAACATGGTGTGCTTGGTTTGCAGGTTTTCAGGGTTTTCCTTACGTGGCCATTTTTAAAATAATATTTTACACTTGAGGTATTGATGATATTCACAAATACTAGGTTAGAAAAAAACTGAGACAATAGTGTGCAAACTAAAGACACCCTTGTGCCAATTAGCAAATTAGGGCTAATTTAGCTACAATTTTACAAATATAAGGTGTGATTTCACCCAATTAAAAATTCAGGGAAGGTTTGGATATTGGAACAAACCCAATGGTGTATTTGATGCTTTTTCCTAGGAAAGAAAAAGGCAAAAAGAAGTTGTGGGGGAAGAAGTCCCCCTGAGTTAAAAAATACAACACGTGCCAATTCCTGCCCAGAAAAGAAAAATGTATTTTCATATCAAAATGATCAACTCGAACTTACCCATCCTATAAAGTTTTCAACCATCATAATCAGGCAAACCTTATTGCAAGTATTACCTCTAACTGGAATACCAAAATAGCCATCCATCCCCTACTTCCCAACTCCACCAATATACATATAGATGGCAGATAAAAATCAAAACCTTGTTTGAAGATTCATTGCAATTTTTTCAGTGTTCTCCTTGTATCAAAAGCCAAATCAAGAATTCAAATTAGGAAGAATGCTTTAACATGATGAGCTTCTCAGCCTACGACTTGCTAAACTGAAAGTCCAAAATGTGACCAACCAAGCTCTTTCCTCTCTCTATCTTCCTCATAGGGAAGTGGATACTAAGCACTTAGCATTATACGTGTGATGGGCTTTACACCTCCAAAAGTCCCGAAAACCATATACGTTTTTACCTTATTGCGTTTTGGACAGCATAACATCAATCAAAATAAGACCTATATTCGTATGACTGGCAACATTCCACACTACAAAGAAGCAACGTTAAAAAATTACAATAGCCTAGTTCTATAGTTACCTGGAGGAACCACTTGTAGAGCCGCCTGCAATTCATCCCGATCTCTATTTGCATTGGCATGTGAGGAATTAATAACTCTCATGTATGCCACCTCCATGCATTTGTAGGCCAGAGCAGCAGCAGCCATGTCTTTTGATTTCTCGTATTCATGGGCACAAAACCTAAGAATGTAAATAGGTTTAGAAGAGGATGGTAACAGCGCATCACATAGCTGTAAAACTCATTTATGTCCACTGAGTCTGATCATTAAAAAAAATATAACCAAAAGAACACCACCATATAGGATAGTTATATTAAAGACTTAAAGAGAAGCTTCAATAACACATTTGATTTATGTCAATGAACAGGAGAGAAGGAAAGCACCCAAAGTACATAGCAAGTAATCAAAAGAGTTCCAATGTTATATACTAAATCTGGAACCAAATGTCATAACTTTTCACATGAAAAAAAAATCACAAACTCAAACTCTGCTTCTATGATATGAAGTTTCAGAGCTACAATATACTAAACTCAAGATACACAGTCAAACAACTTGTAACAGTGCAAGGGACAACAAAGATACCAAACTGGTACAAGCTACATTTGCAACTCAAGCAGAATAAAATGAAAATCCATCATCAGTTGTAAATTTTGGGGATCAAATAAGGGAAGATGGTGGGACATCTGAATTATGTTTCATTCATGGTCCATCTGCAATGCAGGAAGCTAAAGGGAAGTACGCAGGCGGACAACACTCAACCAAAGCTCAGGCCAGGAAGTGCTGGTAGAATTGAGGCAGATTACAGAGAAAACTTCAGCTATACTCAAGGTTGTCGTATGGTTGACAAAGTTGGATTGGAGAAACAAACCATGTTTTAGGTGTTTAGCTTTCTGTTTAAAGCCAAGGTCTGGAAAAAGCAATTATTTGTAACTTTCTGAAAGCTATGGTACTGATAAAAGCTTTAAAACTAGCTAACTCAATCCCAAATGCACTACAATGTATGCTAGTTAAGGCACCAGACCAACCAAATACTAAGAGGTTACAGATAAGGCAAATGATATGGATGGGTGCAAGATTCCCTCTAACCGTTTAAGACTATTTTTTTATGAAGAATTCTCCTGATCATAGAACGTATTGATCTCTTTTATTAAGCAACTTAACAAAATAATGAACTCCATACTGCAAGATGAAGTACATTAACTTGCATAAATTTAGAATAATGAAAAAAAGGAGTGCCCCCATCCAGCATTATGTTTGACTTACTCGCATAGCTTTGCAGTGCTGCTATACACATGCATTGACAGAGCCATCTCTCCAGTTTTGGCATTTCCATTGCTACAAGATTCCAACAAAGAGGCTGCATAAAGAAACTGGACAGCTGCCTCAAAATAAATTTTTATACTCTCAAGATATGCACCAGAGCCCTGCAAACATATCCAATATTGAAGAGAGTTAGACCGAAGGAGGAGCAAGAAATACCAAAACAAGAAACTTCAACCAACGCTTACCTTAAGACGATCAGCCGCGTGTTTTAGACTTTTAGCTTCTTTCAGAGCATGATTAGCAGACTGGCTAGAACAATCTCTTTTAACTGGACTAGGGGCATCAAGATCCCTGACCCTATTTCCATTAGACATTGAATTTCTTGCACTGCTTTGGTCAACCTCATCTGCATGATCAAGCTTCCTGCTCTGTTTCACTGCCTTCGAAGGATCACATCCATCATAGACATTAACAGGCAAACTACTTGCTCCATTTCCTTTGAGAGACCCAGAAACTGGTTGAGGGAGGTTAGCAAGCGCATCATTTTGAGATGCTCCAGAGGGAGGTAATGCTAATGACTTCCCTCTCTCAGTGACAGCCTCACAAGCTAAAAGCACACTCTTCTTTGGGGTAGAGGTTGTGTCATCATTGCAAGTAGCACCTTCTCTAACATCAGGACCACTGTGTCCCAAAACATTTGGCTGACTTTCTTGTTTATTACTCTCACTCAACAATTGGGCGCCAGATTTTTTTTTAACAGAGTATCGATTTTCATTGCCATCTGATTTGTCGCCAATCTTGTGTTTACCATCAACCAGTTTAATTTCATAGACACGAGTCCGTTCACTAACAGAATCAGAAATTTTAATTTTATCATTATCAGATCCAGGATTGAAATTTCTGTTCTTATCTTTCGACCTTGAAGATGATCCCTTGCCAGACTTCTTTGGACGGGACCCATTCACATGATGATTCTCATTTTGTCTCTCATTATCATGACAACGATCCAAAGTTGTTGATTTACTAGCGTATGCAGTGTCTTGGCCCATACGATCAGCACCACCATGTGAAAGGCGGTGATTTGCAATATCAGGCGATGGCAGAATCTGGGCTTTAGCTTTACCACCAGCTACAAGGCTAGAATCCATTTCCCGAAAGTCAAAAACACAGGATTCAAGGGTCCCATGGTGAGACACATTTACAGTATTCTCCTTTCTAGCAGTTCCATATCGATCACTCCTGACATCATCGTCACCCTCAGAGACTCGTCTCTGAACGCCTATTGCACAAAAACCAGCATCCATGGCGTCATCTTTCTCAGTGAGGTTCTTTCTTCCAAATGGAAGCTTACCTGGCTTTAAAACTCTCATAGGTGAAGAGGAAACTGATTCTACTGGTGAGCCCTTTGCATCATGGAGGTTGGATTTTGTTTTATGGGAACCAGAAACCTTAGAAGAGCTAGAAGTGGCAGTCACAGAAGGATGTAGAGATCCTGAATCTCTTTTCAAAGAATCTACACCATCCAAGCTCCGCTGAGACACAGTGGTCCCCAGGTCTTGTTCTAGCTGTTGGACCTTTCTGTGACTACTTTTTTTGTCCATTCTACCACTGCCTTTACTAGTGCTGGCCTCCTTTCCACCAGACCGTGATGTTCTCGCCTTCTTATCTTTCTTGAATTCATTTTCACTGAACTCCTCCTTTGCCAAGATCCCAGCATCCTGGAGGTGGCCAAAATAAATGTGTGCATCATGGCTTTCCTTCAGTTTTCTCTTTTTCGAAGCCTCTCTATTATCATCCTTACCCATGTCCATGGACCCATAGTCCAAACAAACTTGAATTTCTTCCTTAGGTTTTATGGTAGAAGCCCAGTTCTTTGGATCATTCTTTGTGTCCTTTGAAGAAGAACGATCACTGTATTTAGGCAGATGCTTAGCTGTAGCCAAACCATTACTTGAACTAGGACCTACTTTGTCAATTGCCACACCATGATCAGATATCCAATCTTCTGGTAAATGTTGTGACCTCATTTTCTTGGAGGATCTGGGACAATCTTGATCAACGTCCCTTTTTCCATTCATCTTTGATCGCTTAGAACCACCTAAGAAAATATTTTATAATGGAAGTAAGTTTTAGATTTTCAAAAAATGAAACTTTGACAGGCAATGTAAAAAGAATTTCCAATCAAATACCTCCATCAGAACAGCTGTCAAGCACTTTATGCTTCTCTTTGGGCTTATGTCTGCGCCTCTCTGTAGCTAAGTCACCAGACTTGTTCAGTTTTAGAGAATCAGCTTCACATACCATAGGAGATGGGTTCATGCCATTTAAGCCTCCATTTCTCGCTGATGCCTGTATGATCTTCTTCGTGGTATTTGAACCCTGAGCAGAACCATCTTTATGTGTTATAGTTGATAACTCTTTCAAACCATGCTTCTTCTTCCCACCAGTAAGTAAAGCCGGCAAACCAATATTTTGGTGGTTCTGATCCGGGTGCTGAACACCAATCAAGGTTGCTTCAGCTGTAGGTCCCCCGGGATTGCTCTGATTAACGCCCCGCATTATATTTGTTGTTTCCTCCTCGCTGACACTGCACCGGTTCCTACTAGGCCTAACAGTGAAACAAGAAATATCTGATAAAAAAAAGAAGCATAAAGCAAATATATTTTATCCAAGTCTGTATTTCTAACTAGTTGACAGGGTTCACTATTTTTTCATGACAGATCAAATGCAAAAGAGTAATCCAATAGAACTTACAGCCAGTAAAGCATGCTGCACAGCCAATTTTCAGGCAGGTCAGAAGGATCCAAACCAAGTGGAAGAAGTCGCCACTTCTGGCACTTGTCGCAAGCGACCCAATTATCTTTGGGCACTTCTCCAGCAACATTTGAAGCTGCCTTATGCAGGGCTTCAGATGTTGGCATCTTATCGATATTCTTCCCACTAGGTTGGTCCTTTGATGTAATGCTATCGTGATGTGTGCTCTTTTCAACCATGCCAGAATCCTTCAGTCTATCATCACATTTCATTTCCAAAGGACTCAACCGGCTTTCTTCTTGTTCTAGTTCTATGTCCCCGAAAAATTCTCTATACCTATCCCCAGCTTTCCCAGAACTCTGATGTAATTTGAAGTCTTCTGACTCCACTTTTGTTGTACTGGTGCTCTTCTTACTTTTTGTGCCTGAGGATGACCCTGTCTTCAAGCTCTCCTTTGGTGCCTCTGAAACTACATTGCAATTACTCTGGCTTCCTTTTGTTTTCTTTTTTCCCTCAGAAGATGAGTGCTCCTTTACAGGAGGTACCTTCAGACCCTCATGTTCAGAGAACAAAGCTTTCTGATCACTTTTGTGCTTGGGAAGGTCTGTTTGCTTCCTCCCCATTTCAACATTTGAATCAACTTTGTAAAGTTTTTCACCACTGTGATGGCCATCTTTCCTCGGGTAGACAGAATCACTATCAAGGGAACTAGCTTTTTTATCTTCCGAGACCTTTCCAGCAGAAGTTGATTTGGAATTCTCCATCAAACCATTTTCTTGGCTGGATAATGGTACCAATGGCTCCTCTTTTTTTAGACCAGAAAAACATTTTCCCCTCACTGCACCCTTAAGCACATTAGATGCCTTACCATTTCCTTTTGTAGTGTCAGCAGCATGGGAACTGGACAATGGAGGAAGCCTTGAGGTATTAGGAATAAGCTCCTCACAAGTGAAAGTGTCATTGTCTGTCCCCTTCTTGGCTGTAACATCAGTACCAATCTGTGAATCTTTATACTTTTCACTCTTTGATTCTGTGAAAATTTCTTTCCTCTCTTGCGATTTTATTTTCTTTTCTCCCAAGACTTTCCCGTCACCTTTTGTGCTATCATACACACTCACTGTGGTACCAGAATTCTCTGGCCCAGCCCTGGAAGCGCGCCAGGACCCGGTGTCTTCGGGGAGCTTTTCCTTTTCTTTTAAGTGGATCAGCTCATCAGAAAGTGGTGATAGCAGCAGACCTCCAAGCACAGGGAAGGAAGTCATAACCTGCTCCAACAGAATACCAACAAAGGTGAATTCTAATCACTTACAACAGAATACAGAAAGGTAAACCAAAGAAAGATAAATGCAGGGAAATGAATTACCTGGAGAATATGGGCAGGGGATTCAAATGGATCATCTTGAGACATCCCTTCACTTTCAGAGGGGCTGTCATCAAGTGATGAAGATGGTGAAATATCAAGGCCAAGACCACTGTAGATAGCAGCATTTTTTCTTGTCGACAAGTTATCAGAACCCACTTTAATTCGAACCTTTAGCATTTTCTGGTGTGGTAAGTTCACAGATTTCTTGTTTATAGATTCATTTCTGGGAATGAGATTCTCAGCAACATGAGCGGACGGCATACACGCATCTTGTCCGCCTGACTCAAATAGGGAGGATAATGTTTTCGATACAGGCAACGACACCGCACTGCTAGAAGCATGTTCAGGTCTTACTGAAAGAGGGGCATTTGAAGAAGATACAGAGCTACGACGGCCACCCTGTTTAAGAACATATATTGAAGTACTAAAGTAAGATAGAAACCCCAGAACAGCTGTTATCTAGCTGATAGTCCTCCTTCATTTGAACCAATCATTAACTAGTATTATGCCACATTATTGAACATATAACTACCTCCATCTGGGAGTTGTTCGGAGATCTAGATACATTGGAATGCTGCGTTTTTGGTGGGGTTCTTGGGTGAGACCAAACAGGAGAACGTTGATAGGTAGGAAGAAAAGAACCATAGCCGCCAAACTTGGCACCTGCAAAAACATTAAATCTCAAATTAACAAATACAAAGTACTGCCTAACTTAATGCAGATACTTTACTTGCATGATCTACTGCCGTACCCAAATTCTCTGCTGAAACTCCACCTTCAAAATCCTTTTGAAAGTGTCCCAATACATCTTGAAGTTTCTCATCCTTCAAAGGGAAAAGACAAACACAGTAATAGTTATGGGCTTGGGAAGTACTATACAAAAGATTAGAGAGGTGAGCTAGCAAAATTGAAAAGGCCAAATAACAGAAAAGTCAGTAAGATAGAACATGACCTAATTATCTGACATAGATAGCATAACTACTTCGGGTATGAGATTGCATATGAGGACCCAATAACAAGTGAACTGAGAATGCTGAAACTTAAGCCTCAATTCCAAATTGAAATTACAAGTTCAAGCAGTACATTTAAAGCTGAAGAACCAAATTCCACAAGGCTTAACATGGAAACCTAAAGTTTCTAAAATCCTAACACCATCAATAGCAAACAAACGCTTTGTCTAACAACAACAAAGCCAACGCACAAGAATTTTCTTATTCCAGATATTGGTCCTATCAGGAACCGAAACACCATGCTCAGACTTCTGCAAATAACAAAACAGCAGTTAAAATGAAGACCTCCTAGGCTCCTAATGTTATCATACCTGCTACACCTGAACGGATGCACAACCTCATCCTCTAAATTTCCTAGTGAGAAGGAATACTCACTATAG
>NBIL01147683.1:0-10047 GCA_002752925.1 Viola pubescens var. scabriuscula | reverse complement strand
AGGATAACTTACCATACTTGAACGTCTTGAGCTCCACTACCAACTAATACGATCCTAGTTGCCTAAGATGCTCTGAATGACGTTTTGATCTAGTTCAAGTCTGGACTTCAATTGCGGAATGATGATAAACTCAACTTGACGAGCTTAGACCTCTTAGCAACCTATGCTAAGAATCCTAATCGATTCAAGAAAGGGTTTCTTGATCGAGTTCTAGACCTATATTCAACCTGTGAATATCAACCTAAGGGAAACGAACAAGAGGATGAACTTTCGGGTTTTACTTGAGATTTCAATCGAATGTTCGGACTCAATTGAAGACAAGGTTCACACATGATCAATTTGACAAAGCATAGCTTTTTGATTAAAAATTCGGAACCTTACAAAGAAGCTTGCGCTTCCTTTAAATAGTGTCTTAGCAACCCTAGTCGTGAAAGGAAACAAACCTAGTTTCCTTCAGGCCATATAATTCTAAATATTAATTAAAATAAATAACAATTAAGCTAATAAGTCCAGCAATTAAAATAACTAACATAAAAGGTCCAAAACGCAAGGAAGCTTGCGTTTACACTCTCATCTCCAAGTCGCATACTCAATCTTGCGTGGCCATTATCAATGTCACGAGTCTCGGAATCTTCTCACGTAGGATGGCCTTGTCATAACTAGCTTCATGGTCCAGCTCTTTGTAAATTAACAAAGATAGCTTAAATTGTAGTTTCTTGGTCGTCGCTCGAGTGACCGGACCTATCGGCAGTAAAGGCACATCGGGTGCGGACAAGCTAGGGTTTCTGTGTGGCGCGCAGACTCCTCACGTATTAGGGTTTGCACTGCATGCGCCCACATCTCCATGTGCGGCCGGGTCTCCTCGCGCGCCTTGGACTCCTTGCACGTCTTGGATTCCAGCTGCGTCCACGTCCGCATCATGTGGACTCGATTCTAACCCAAGGTGGCGGTGTCAAGCGGACTCTTGGCGTAACTTATCCTTGCAAACCTCACTTGTTGATCAGCGGTGTTAGGTGGACTCCTAACGTACCTTACTTCATCAAGCGTTGTTCACACTCAACTCGGAGATCGGCAGAGTTAGGTGGATTCCTAGCGTTCCTTACTTCGAAGAGGAGAGATTGATGTTTATTCCGCGCAACTTCAAACATTCCAACAACGATCGTCAATTCAAGCGAACCCTAGGCAACTAGGATCATATCAACTTGTTCCTTCACCTTCACTTCACCATCATCATTGAACCAATGTAGAGATTAAGGGTTGGGATGGGGTGATGTTGGCAAGCCAAGTTGGTGAATTAAGAGGTGACTCGCCACATCTACCATGCTTCCATTATCAACAATAAGTGAAGCCACTTTACCTTTGATCTCACACCGTGAATGGAAGAGGTTTTCCCATTGCTCTTCACACACGGCTTCCTCCTTGGCTTGAGCATTCAAGCTTCACCTCATAACTAATGTCATTGCTGGTGCTGGAACTACTTCTTCCTCACTACTCTCGGCTTCATCTCTCTTTGCCACATCCTTATCATCATCTAGCTCATCTTCACTCCCAGTTTCATAATTGCCTTCTCGAATGACAACTACTCACCAGTTGGGGCATTCGGAAGAGATATGGCCGCTCCCGTGGCACTTAAATCATTCGATGTTGGATGAGAATCTCCTTGGCTGGTTTAGGTTGGTGGTGGGGTTTTGGTTTGGTTTTAGTGGTGGGTTTGAGGGGTTATTCCTTGTGTAAGGAATGTAGGGTTTTGGGTTGGGTGTCACAGTTTTTGGGTCCTTTTGAGTGGGCTGGTCTTTGGGATAAGGCTTTCATGGTGTCTTCGGGGAGGTGGAATAAGGTTGTGATGTGTTTCAGCTTGGGTAGGTTTTCTTCTTCGTGGACTCATGCGCTTCCACCTTTAAAGCATAATGAAGCATAGGCTCTAAATGATCAAACTCCTTCAACTCAAGCTTGTACCGAATCCTCTCATTGAGACCGTTGAGGAATCTCGCCATTGTCACTTCTTCTCCTTCTTCGATTTTAGTTTTGGTGAGAAGCTCCTCTAGGTCATTGAAATATTCACCCACGGACTTGGTACCTTGCTTGAGACCCTGCAACTTATTTTTCAAGTCCCGTTTCTAGTGTGTGGGAATAAATCTTGCTCGATTACCCATTTCATTTCTTCCCAATCCTGAATGGCATCCACTTCTCCTCTTTCCTTACACAATTTCTCCCACCAACTAACGACATAGTCATCAAACTCCATGGCCGCTAGTTGAATCTTCTTATCCTCTGAATATCGATGACAATTGAAGATATGCTGAATTTTTCCTTCCCATTTAATGTACTCCGAAAGATCGGTGGTACCCTTAAAGGTAGGAATTTGCACCTTGATACTACACAACTTGTCATCAACCTTAGGCTCTTACAGCCTCTCATGTTGCTCTCTAAACCGTGGCACTTATTGTCGCAAGTACCTCCAATTCATCATTAACAACATCATAAAGATCCTCATAAAACTCACGTGATTGGTAGGGTGTGGTACTCGCATGGTAATAAGGGAATTGGGACCGGCTGCTGGATGAGACAAGATCCCCTTGGTTGCGCCGATTTCTCCAATCCATGGCCAACGACATCTCCTTGGGAATTGGAGGTACCATTAGGCCTTGGCTGCCCGTGGCGTACTTATCCTGAATGGCCTTCATTTGATCCTCTGAAATGGCAAGGTTAGGAGGAACTTGATTTCGGGGACCCGTGGTGAGGAAATTTGGGAAGCCTCGGTCGGTTGCCCTCTCGCGGTCATTATCCTCATTACTACTCGCGTGGTCCTCCTCCTCGGTCTCGCAAGTGGCTTGGTCTTTGGGGTCGTCAATGCGAGACTTAACAGGTAGGTCCTTTGGAGCTGGTAGTGTGGAGGCATTAGATGACTTGTTGACTCCTAGAGTACCGGACCAGATAGTCTCCTCTAGCAATGCTTGACGTGCCTCTGATTTGCTAATGCCAACTTCATCTCCGTTTGGCCCACCTTCATCTCAGATAGTCTTACTCTTATTAGACTCGGTACTTCAGACCGACATTGTGAATGATTGTGTCTGAAACTTCAAACAAATGTTAGTAGAAAAATAGGTCACTCCCTCACGTGTTTTAACACTCGTGTTTAGGTCACTCAAAAAATACGTGCTCACAAACACTCAACTTCGCGTTTCCTTGTACCTGCACACTTAAACAAGGGTTAGAAAATAATTCTCTCCCTTGCATGTTTTGCACTCGTAAAAGATACGCTCCCAAATCTCTCAAATCACTTTAACACTCCCATGCCTTCTCAGCATCCAAGGTAGCAATTTTCCAGTGATCAATGGTACCTAAGAAGACTCAAGAAGGGGCAAGAAGAGCTGAAAGAAAAGAGATGAGAAAAATTAGAAGCAGTAGTTAACGTCATGGCGTTAAGCTGCTAACGCTATGACGTTAGCTACTGGAAAGTTTTGGTGCAATTTTGAAACTTGGAAAAAACATAAGGGAACTAAGAAGGGATGACTTAGATGTGTTTTTGACTCAAGGAAGGACTTAGGAAAATTAAGAAAATGACGTAGAAGTTTCAATGAAAAGGACTTAAGTTTAAGACATAGTTTGACCTAAGTTTTGACTTAAGTTTAGGACTTAAGAATGTTTAAGACTTAAGCTCAAGACTCAATTGATTTAAGACTCAAGTTTAGGACTTAAGAAAGGTTTAGGACTCAAGTGGTGATGTGTCAAAAGGTTGCACACTTTTCCTCACACAAACTAGCCAAATTAGGGTTTGCCTTTTCTAGTTATGGAAAGTTAACTATATTTGATTTAGTTGACACAAGGGATGAAGAGGCTAGGCTTGTTGGCTGAGATTAGGGTTGGATTACAACCGAAATTTATAAGGGAAGTTTGGAAGAGTGACAACTTGCAAGAGATATTTTTAGGTTCATTTAATGCTCTCATACTTTATGCCTACAATGTTTGACATTTTGACCATTTGATATTTGACACAAAATATTAATTTAGTGAGAAACACCTTAGGAATTCGAAAATGATGATTAAGTGAATTAAAATGTCCCTTTTTCAATCAGCTTGAAGAACAATGAAGAACATCAAGATGAGCATGAAGAACACTCAAGAACACTAAGAACAACTTTTTGAAATTTCAATCTTTTGAGCCGATAAAACTTAACACAACAACCATACAATTTTTCCACTTGAACTAGGGATTAGAGTAGATGCTTTTGACACAAGAAATAATGAAAACAAGGCTCTAACTCATTGGTGATTGAAATCAAGCTCTAAGTCACCAAAAGCTCCGCTACCACTTGATATGATCCGGTTAAGTGTAAATCGGCCGAATCGATATATGGATCTATGGGAGGACCTAGCTTAGAGCTTGACGAACACACAAGACATTAAGATGGATGAGATGGAATAAGGGAAGGGGAATAGATGGCAGCGGAAATGATGAATACAAGATGGAAATGATAAAAGGAAAGTTTGTACCATACAAACGATGATCACAAGATGGAATCCAGAAATGATGTTTGCATATATTCTTCACACACAGTCGACAATCTTCGATTATAAGTTTGGATTTCCCAAAGAGAGTTAGGGAGGATTAATCTCAACTCAAGCTAACCCTCTCAAGGAAGAAGTGTGAGTTTAGAGGTGAAAAAGGGAGGAGTATTCTCACTCAAGCAATTTCACTCACAATCTAAACTAAGGAGAAAATAAGCTATAAGAGTGCTATTTATACTTAGTTACAAAATGACCCAAAAGGGCTTGGAAAAGAAGAAAATTTGACTGGCAGTATACCGTTAAGAATCTTCAAGTTTCCTCCAAAATGCTAAAATTCGGCGAAATTGATCTAGTAGCTAACGTCACGTTAAGCACTGCCACAAAATCGCCCAAAATTCTTCAAAAAATTGATTTTCGACCAGCTTCAATCCAAAGCAAAAATCCTTAACGTCATGACGTTAAGCAAGGCACAAGGCTTAACGTCATGACGTTAGCCTCTGCCTGAAAATGCTAAAAATTCAGCAATGCTCCGAATCGGCTCCCGCTTGCTGCCGATGTTTCGTACTGGACTTGGCATGATGTGCAATCACCGTAACGACCTATTCCTTGCCCTTAGAAGGCTCCTTGCTCATCTCGGCTTCAACCCAAAGGTTTAATTTCCTCACCATGCTACGCGTGATCGGTCCTTGGGGTAAGGTGATGTAAGCACGAGCACAAACCCTAATTCATCATAGGTGTATGCGCACGCACCAGTCGTGCCATTGCAGCCCATCGGACCACTGACGCGTGTGAAGGGCAAGGAGATTCAAGCGAGGCTGTCATCACTGCTATTCAAGGAGCTGGAGCACGAGAGCCTCATCGAAGAAGCTGTGTTGCGAGAGAAGGAGCCGAGGCTAGTCACATTGCTGATGGTCGTGCCTAGCGCATCAGGTGAGTGTGCCTCGAGCCATCTTAAAGCTGCAACGTCTGATGCAAGTTCTGATCGATTGATATTATTACTTGGGATCTCTTGCAAGTCTGGATGAAGTTTCAAGTCATTTTCACGAGGGAATCATGAGGAAGTGCGATTACAATCCTAGCCGCACTAGGAGTCAGTAAATTTGCCATGCGATTTTGGCAATCGAACTTATTTTCATTTTATTCGTGCGTTTCCTATTTTTATTGTTCTAGAACTTACTGAACTTATTTAATTAGTTATTGTTTAAGTTATTTCAATAATTGCACGAGTAGGATTAGTGGAAGTCTAGTTAGACTAGGACTAGTACTTCTTTTAGCGCTATTTAAAGGGCGCTTGGCTTTCTTTGTAAAACTTCAGTTATTTTGGTTAAATTAAGACTGTCTTCTAGAGATGTTTCTCTCTAATGTTCCTATGTGAACCTTGTTGCTTCTTGAGTCTGAACACTCCAGTAGATTGCAAGTAAAATCTGAAAGTTCAACCATTGTGTCGTTTCTCCTAGGAGTCTATTCACGAGTTGAATATAGGCTTAGAATTCGATTCAATAACCTCACTTGAATTTTTTTTTTTTTTGAAAGGATAACCTCACTTGAAATTGATTAGGAGTGCTAACACAAGTTTTTACTAGGTTTAAGCTCATACTTGTTGAGTTTATCTATCTTCCGCATTGAAATCCAATCTTCGAACTAGATCAAAAACACGTGTTACGCATCCTACGCACCTAGGATCGTATCAGTTGGTAGCAGAGCAAAAGGCGTTCAAGATTGGTAAGTTATTTTTTTGTTTTCAAGTTTTCTTTATTGAAATCGGTCTCTTCTTCTACCCCAATTCTATAGCCGATTTCCTTGAGTGCTTGGTTAGTTACGTGTGTGTCAATTGAGTCGAGCTAGGGTTTAGCTCTTGTGTGCATTTTCATTAGTCTTGTGTTCGATTTGTTTAATTTTAATTTCAGTCGTTTTCTGTCATAAAAAGAGTCACAAAAATATAAAAAGAGACTTGTTTTTATTTATTTAGCTACGTTCAATTAGCTAAGAGTCAAAAAAAAAAACTTCAAAAGAAAGTTACGTTGAAACAAATACAAAAAGAATCAAAGTATTTGTGAGAGAAAAACAGAAAGACAAAAGTGAGTTGTGATCAAAAATCAAAAGTTGACAAGAAGATAAAGAGTGGAATAGCTAAATCGCATGCTAGGCATCAAATTCGTTAATTGCGAATTTTACTTGAGTTATTCTTGTGTCGTTGAGCTCTTCTTTGATTCCTAATAACTGTCTTCTAATCCGTTGAATAGTTGTTTAGTTGATTGCTCATGCAACTACTCAATTATTTAATATCCAAAATGGTTTTGCAGCTAGTTTCTTTGAGAGTCTTATTGAAAGCTTTTCTTTGAACTCTTGAGTTACTAATCATTTGCGCAGGAACAATTGGAAGCATTTGAGTGATTTTTGGTGAGCCTAACTGAGAGAATAAACACAAGAGTAAACACGTGAGGGAGTGCTAGGATAGTGCAATTTTATGTTTTATTTGTGTTTGTGAATTTCAGGCAAAACAGATGGCTGACCCTAATGCGAATGGAGATGACAAGCTTACATAATTGATGGCTATGATGAGGGCTATGAATACAAGAATTGATTTGAGGTTTGATGACATGGATGAGAAGATTAGGAACAATGCCGAGGTGGCAAGGAATGGTGCACTCAATGTGCGCAATGATCCAAACCCTAACCCTAGGGTTGACGATCCACCTAAAGTTGACGGATTGGTTAAGAGTGCCTCGGATGAAGAAGATGAGTTTGGGAGGAATGCGCGTGATCCACCTTTGATGGGTGCTGAGCTTAGGCGCGCTGTCAATCGCCCTAGGCCTGCGCGTACAGCTATGCGCGGACGCCATGCGTATCAAGCGTATTTTGATGAAGATCCGGACAATGGCGAAGGTTACATCCATGCTAGGGATGGTAGAGGGAGGAACCACCGACCAAGAGATGAGGTCAGAGTTGATGCAAATATCGGCAACATCAAGATAAAAATTCCATCTTTCGAAGGGATTGACGATCCGGATGCTTATATTGCGTGGGAAAGAAAGGTTGAATCGATCTTTCTTTGTCACAATTATTCGGAGGAGAAAAAGGTGAAGCTAGCAGTAGTGGAGTTCGGTGGTTATGCCATTCATTGGGATGATCAAACTCTTAGGAAAAGAGAGGAAGTTCGTGCGGGACCACTTACTTGGGAGCTTTTGAAAGAACTAATGAGGGATCGATTTGGCCTTCATATTTCAACCGTGATCTTCACAAACGGTTGCAATCATTGACCCAAGGGAGCAAGAGTGTGAGTGAGTACTACAATGCCATGGAGATTGCACTAGCTCAAGCGCAAGTAAAAGTGGATGAAGAAGCTACAATGGCAAGGTTTGCTAATGGGTTGCACAAGGAGATAGCCAATGCATTAGAGCTAACGTATTATAATTCCATGAGGGAGATGTTACACATGGCTATCAAAATTGAGAAGCAAAGAAAGGTGAAGACTTCCTTCACTAATTCGGTCACATCGAGTGTGAAGTTAGAACCTTGGAAGAAGAAGACACCTTAGGCGAAGGATGCCAAGGGTTCGAACTCGGTTCCTAGGGTTTTACCCTACACATATGGCACCAAAAGTGCAACGAGTTCAAGCGCACCACAAACGAAGGCTATTGGCAGTGGATCAACACCAAACCCTAATAGAGTTGCAACAAAGGACATAGTATGTTTCAAGTGTGCTGGTCGTGGGCATAAGCAATCAGAGTGTCCTAATAAATGAGTGTTGATTATTAGGGAAAATGACGACTTAGCAAGTGATGATGATCAAAAGATGAAGGAGTCATTGGAAGAAGAAGTTGAGGAGGTTGAAGAGCTCGCTTCGGATGAGGAAGGCCCTTCACCTAACTATTCTAATGCATTAGTGATTCGGCGCAATTTGAGTGTACAAGCCAAGGACGAAGTATGTGAGGAGGAGCAACGAGAGAATTTATTTCATACACGTTGCTATGTGAAGGATAAGGTGTGCTCAATGATTATTGATAATTGAAGTTGTACCAATTGCGCAAGCACCTTATTGGTACACAAGTTGAATCTTCCAACCGTGAAGCATCCAAAACCCTATTTTCTCCAATGGATGACTGGCGATAGTGGTTTGAAGGTTACAAAGCAAGTTCTTGTTGCGTTTACTTTTGGGAGATACAAGGATGAGACCTTGTGTGATGTCGTGCCTATGCAAGTAAGTCACTTATTGCTAGGAAGACCATGGCAATATGATAAAGAGGTGACGCATGATGGAAAAAGAAACAAGTATCAACTTGTAAAGGATGGCCGAAAGTACACACTTTCACCATTAACGCCTATGGAGGTTTGCAAGGATCAACAATGGGTCCTAAAAGGCTATGCCGAATATGAGATTCAAAGAAAATTTGAGTGGAAAGAAAATAATGGAGGATTGAGTGTTCAAAAGAAAGAGGGAATTGGAGAGAAGAATAGCTCCCATGAAAAGAGTGAGCACGGGAAGAGAGAACAAAACAACCCTCATGAAAAGAGTGAGCATGGGAAAAGAGATATTGAGAGAAAACATTCGCATGAAAAGAGTAAGCATGCAGAGAGTGGCATTAATTCAAAAGGAGAGGAAATAAAAAAGAAATTAAATATATATGCCAAAGGGAGAGAAGTGAGGCAAGCATTGTGCATTCAAAAATCAAGTTTTGGCGCAAGCCGCCCGATGATTTTACTTCATTTTAGGTCTTCATGCCTAAACGCTTCTAACCCTAACCCTCTTGAGACCATTCCTCTTGGCATTTCTTCTCTTTTATAGGAATTTAAAGATGTTCTTCCAGAGGAGATGCCCAAAGGATTTCCGCCAATTCGAGGAATTGAGCATCAAATCGACTTTGTGCCCGGTTCAACTATTCCAAACCGACTGGCCTATAGGAGCAATCCGGAAGAAATAAAAGAGATGCAGACGTAGGTTGATGAGTTACTCAACTGTGGGTATATGAGAGAGAGCTTATCTCCTTATGCGGTTCTGGTCATCTTGGTTCCAAAGAAGGATGGTTCTCGGCGCATGTGTGTTGATTGTCGAGCAGTCAACAAAATCACTATAAAGTATCGCCATCCTATTCCTCGTTTAGATGACATGTTAGATGAATTAAGTGGTATTCAAATATTTTCTAAAATTGATTTGATGAGTGGCTATCACCAAATTCGCATGAAAGAATGTGATGAATGGAAAACGGTTTTCAAAACTAAATATGTATGAATTGATGGTCATGCCGTTTGGGTTAACTAATGCACCTAGTACTTTCATGAGGTTGATGAATCATGTTCTTAGACAATATATTGGAAAAAATTTTGTGGTTTATTTTGATGATATATTGATATATAGCAAATCACTTGAAGAACATGTTTCGCATCTTAGACTTGTCTTCATTACACTTTGCGAACAACAAGTGTATGCTAACCTTAAGAAGTATTCATTTGCTTTAGAGAAAGTTGGTTTTCTTGGTTTTATTGTGAGTGTAGATGGCATGAAGGTTGATGAAGAGAAGATCAAGGCGATCAAGGAGT
>NBIL01147645.1:15451-28735 GCA_002752925.1 Viola pubescens var. scabriuscula | reverse complement strand
TCAAAATGGCCATGTGGGTTGAGTGTTGGTTCTTTCTCTATCAGTTTGACAACTAAAAGATATCCAATTAGATAAATCTATCACTATTATTTTTACCGTTAGATAATATTGGTATGTTGTTACCGTGCCACTCGATAATTCTATTTATTTTACTTTTATTCGCCTTTAGTATCTACTCCTAGCAAATTGGTTTAACTTCATCCAACTTAAAAAAACTCATTTCAGAAATATTAAATATAAATAAATATATAATAAACTTAATTAAAAAATAACCTATTACGAAAGAAATTCGAAAACAAAAATAAGAGATCATTTCACACAATACTCTAGAGATCTACTATAAATCGTAAGCTTATCGATTTGTTTTTTTTAAATTTACATGTTTTATTGTTACTATATAATTTCCAAATCATATCATTTATTTATTATTGATTAGAAAAAAAATGAATAGTTGTAGTGTTATTTTCTATTTTACTTGAATTTATAATTATTTAATATTTTTATTTTATTTAATTAAGTATGAACTTTATTTTTTAAGTGGGAATAAAATATCAGTTGCGTTTCAAATTAAAGTCTGATCAACTTTGACTTTGCCGATATATATATTTTTTTACCCCACTGAAAAAATTTCTAACTTTCCCCCCTACTTGGTAATTTGGTAGCAACAGTGAGACAATCCGTTGAAATACGGACAGTAAAAACAAATAAAGTAGAATCATTAATCATATACAAACAATCGGTTTGATTATCCCTAATGAACCACAATAAATGAGAATGAAGATCTATTCCTTAGTATTCTGACCGTTTGGTTACAAGAAACGAAGACAAGAAATAAAATTGGACCAGAAATGAGAATAAAATTGAAAGTATAATTTTATGCCCAGACCTTCTCGGATATAATAAATAATGAGATGAGAAACAATACTACATATTTTTTTTTTAAATTACAATTTATACCACCATGCAATTATCACTCATCTGTCATTTGTACTGTCATGACTTGAACCGTGACTTACTTTTCATTTTTTAATGCAATTATCACTTACCTGTCACTTGTACTGTCATGACTTGAACCGTGACTTACTTTTTATTTTTTAATACTTCAATTAGTCTATCAAAGAAAATGTTTGGTCCTTTATTAAAAAACGTTACTAATTACTTTGATCCATAAGGGGTCTTGATTTTTTCCCCCTAAACTTCCTTATTGATTTTTTCTTAATTTATAATTAATTGTTAAATAAAAAGCTTAATAATTTTTAAATAATATTTTATTGACATTCCACCGTGGAATTTAATAAATAATATAATCAATAAATTTTATTATTAAATATATTTAATAATGACTCCGTGAAAATAAGAGTAAAATAAAAATTTAGGTGTTTATTCTAGTTTTTTACTATTCATACTAAACAAATGCAATGATCATTCAACTTTTTTATTCTCATTCATGGTGGGAGGATACCAAACACCTTAATGAATATATTTTTTCGTTCCTATTTACACTCATTCTCATTCCTTATAGTAATTTATTATGAGTAACCAAACAGACCGTTATTCGGAGATAGTGGTTTTTAAAGTGATGTGACATTTGTATGTTACACATTTTAAAAAAAAAAAAATGAAAAATCGAAAAAAAAAAATCCTAGAAAAGTGATAAAATTATAAAATTATAAAATTTTGAATTTAATAATTATTTAGGTTAATGGATTATATTCATTATTCATATAAGGATATCAGGAAGGAGGGCTAGTTTATTTGCTGTTCTACTTTCTATTTTCCTTCCTTTTATACGCGGAAGAACAGCCAAGTCTAACAATAAATTAGACTAAAAGTCTAAAAATGTATGCTAAAAAAACAAGAATGAGTACAAGTGTAAAAGCACTGTTCGCAGAAGTTGCTAATCTTGTGAAGTGAAGTGATGACAAACTTTTGTACCGCAAGACATGCCTTCCTCTCACTGATTGAGTGCTGAACAGGCTGGAAGGGTTTTTGCAAGCCATCGATTCTTCTTGGAATTCTTGCTGCTCAGGTACTGTTCTGTTCTGTTCTTGCAAGTTCTCACGAACCCAGATTAGCGAATCATATTTCTTGCTTGCCCAGATGATAAAATTAGATTAGACATAGACGGTTCTTTTTAAACTTTAATGCTTTCTTGTTTCTGAACAAGAAGAATGTGCTCGTGTGAGCTGAATGGGTGTTGTTTTTTTCTTGACTTGCTCTGCAGATTGATTATTTGTTTGATGATAAATTCAAGAAGAGAGGCTTTTCTCTTTTGTTAGAAAAAAGTTCTGTAAGTGGCAAATTTAGACTAGATGGTCATTGTAAGTTTTGAAGAGGAGTCGAATTTAGTTCCTACCAGTTCTATCCAAGGCTGGTCGATGATCTTTGTGTTGGAGAACATGTTGGAGATTGCTTCTTGAAGTCTTTCTGAAGGAGGTTTTAGGGTTTAAGGACTGAAATGGGGTTTAGCCTTTATTTTGCAGATGGTAATGTTTGTGAAAACCGTATTGTTCTGGTTAAGGGGTCTTCCTCGAGCCCTTTTTTTAATTAATGGTGGATAAGTTGTTAACAAACACATTTGACCTTGGGATACAGATAGCACCTGTCCTTTGTCTATGGGCCTGCCCTGTAGTTGTTGTTTATTAGGAAGTTTATTCCGAAGCAACATTCATCAGTTTCTTCCTTCCCGTTTGCAGTTTAGCAGCTAAATTGTTTGGACTCAATGAGGGTGCATACCTAAATTTCATCCAATGTCTGAAAAGAGCAAGCTTCTGTCGAGGTTTCTTTTCTACCTAATTACTCTTTCTTTCTTCCTTTTGATACTCTCGTCATTGACCCTTTTCCAATTTGGCAATACTTCTTTCATACCAAAATCTGTTTTCAAGCTAATTCTCATAAATGGTACATCAGTTTACCTGAAATCCAATATCAAGGGTGATCCATTTAAGATCCCTTTCTTCTCCTCCATAGATGCTAAACCAGCCGCTAAAAGTGGAGGGCTGGCTTATACAGAGTCTAGAGTAGGTGCTTCTGGAAAGAGTATCTGTAAACCTAATCAAGCTATTCTAAGGGTGTATATGTATGACTTGCCTCCTGAGTTTCACTTTGGGTTATTGGGTTGGAAGAGGAAGGCAAATCAAAATTGGCCAAATGTTGATAACCATAATTATATCCCACCATATCCTGGTGGGTTGAATTTACAGCACAGTATGGAGTACTGGCTAACTCTTGATCTCCTAGCATCAAACACCCCAGGGGTTGAGAGACCTTGTACCGCAGTTAGAGTGGAGAATTCTAGTCTAGCAGATATTATTTTTGTACCATTTTTCTCATCTCTTAGTTACAATCGACATTCCAAGAATCTTGGAGAGGAGAAAATTAGTGTTGATAAGATGCTGCAGAACAAATTGGTGCAGTTTTTGATGCACCGGGATGAATGGAAACGACTTGGTGGCAAGGATCACTTGATCATAGCTCACCATCCAAACAGCATGTTAGATGCAAGAGAAAAACTGGGTTCTGCTATGTTTCTGCTAGCTGATTTCGGAAGATACCCAACTGAAATTGCAAATCTTGGGAAGGATATAATTGCTCCTTACAAGCATGTTGTCCGGGCCATTCCAAACGATGAATCAGCTCAATTTGACCAACGCCCTATGCTGATGTATTTCCAAGGTGCAATATATAGGAAGGATGTAAGTTTTTCTCCTTTCTTCCTTTTTTTCTATGAAGTTAAAGCATTTACCCTGTCTATTTCCCCTATAGCAGATGACAATTGAATGGAGTGAACAGCCACAAAATTAACATTTTCCGTAAATTCCTTTAGATACTTGATGCTTGAGCTTGATGCCTACATCCTTCTAAATTCTTTCTTTTCTAAAAAATAATCATGCACATATATTATTCACAAGAGCTTTGATTGTAATCAACGTATCATGACTTATGGAGGTCCATGACGGAGTTTAAATCTTTAATTTCTTCTTCTAACTTTAATGTATGGTAACTCTTTCCTTGTTTATAAGAAGAAAAGTAGCTCTAGTTTTCGCTTGTACAACAGTACAAGAAAAGAATTTTCAGTGGGCTACTCCTTGGATTCAGATGAAATCACATACATTTTACATATTGACATAGATTAGCAGTTGGCCCAAATATGATGAAGGAGATTCTGGAAGCAGTGTGTTTTAGTGATTCACAGAACTCAGAGGATAGCTCATTAGTTATAGATTTTCTACCATCTAAGTGTAACTCAGTAATTTCACAAGCTGGGCTAGGAACCATTTTGGGACATTATGCTGTCTTATTGCATTAGATGATGAAATCAACACATTCAGATATATTGTATCTGCAAGCACAGATTTGTATCATTCAATAAGGTCATGGTCTCACCCATTCGGAAATTAAAATCCTTGCTATGCATCTTAATGTGCAAGTCTTATTATTCTAACTTCAAAGTATAGGTTTCATGGTTTCCTTAATATTATTTGCAACATTGCTTGTGTATGTTGGACAATTGCTTTTCTGGTTCTCCCATTCCCCTGTTTCAAAATCTTAGATATCGTTTTCAAAGAAAAAAATGCTTTTCATGATCAAGTGAGAAAAGTTTGCCAAGGAGGAAAACAAGGAATGAGACCAACAGGAGGAGAATGGGGCATTATTTAATGTGAATTGAAACCAACTCAAATTGCTTTTTAAGTGCATTGCATAGCAGCTCAGAAAACTACTTGAAAGGCTTCTAATGCCCAACCCTATAATCGTAAATTACATTTGGTTTCACCAAGAGTTTCTCATATTTATATTTTGGCAAGTTTTGATATTTTAACGATTATCAATCGATCTGACTGTCTGGATTTTGGTCTTCAGGGAGGAGCCATTCGCCAAGAGCTATATTACCTTTTGAAAGATGAAAAAGGTGTGCACTTTACTTTTGGAAGTGTTCAAGGGAAAGGTATCCACAGTGCAGGCCAAGGGATGGCATCATCCAAGTTTTGTCTAAATATTGCTGGCGATACCCCTTCCTCGAATCGGCTCTTTGATGCCATTGTGAGTCACTGTGTCCCAGTGATAATAAGTGATGATATTGAGCTACCATTTGAAGATATCTTAGATTATTCAGAGTTTTGCCTGTTTGTTCGGGCGTCTGATGCTACAAAGAAAGGATATCTAATGAGTCTTCTTTGGGGGATTGAGAAAGAAGAATGGACCAAGATGTGGGGAAGATTAAAGGATATCGCACCACACTTTGAATATCATTATCCATCCCGGGCTGGTGATGCTGTAGATATGATTTGGCAGGCAGTTTCCCGCAAGACTTCTTCAGTGCAGTTTAAACTGCATAAGAAAAACAGATATCGCAGATCAGATGTTGTGGTATAGAGAAATTGAAGCGATAGAAACCAGTCTCAGAAAAAGTTCCAATGTGATATTTAGCTGGTGGTAGGTTTCGGAACACGATACGAAGCTTGCGATGTATGGCTGCTGGTAGGTTTTGGAACCCGATTACGAAGCTTAGGATCTGTAATGTATATCCCTTTACTCTAATACTTGTATTCTTGAATCTTTCTTGTTTTGTTAATAGATTATATATACATTCTCTTAGTTGCAGCTGATGAACTAAGATAAAGGGCACTGATTAAAGTGGGAGGTCAGATGAAACAGATGATGAACCCCCTCGATCAATCCATTCACAAGTTTCTATGAAAGGAAACAAACATCATTAATCCTTGTATGAATTTCTACCATTATTATTTAGTTAATCCTTGTACGAACACAACATTGAATGAAGTCTAGATAGTTTTCACAAACAAAAAATAATTATTTTTCACAACTTTTTTAGTTTATATGACATTAATACTTTTTATTTTATTACAACTAATAATATTTTATAATTTTTACTAATTATCTCTCTTAATAATTAAACAAAATATCACCTAGTGAAATGTTATTTAATTGGCAACAAAAATAACAAGCGTAGGCTTTCAGACAAACCTCTCTTTTTTCTTTTCAAAGCCCACCTCATTGTAACTTTTAAGCCCGGTGAGAGACATTTGAATTTTTTTATTGAGCTGAATGAATTGAGTAATTCAGCCATATCTCGACGAAAGAAGATGCTGCTGCTGAATAGATGGAGTTGCAAGAATGAAGAGGATGAAGTGGGTTTTGCTTTTGTTGCAGTTTCAATGGATACCCAGCTCAAAATTGCAAGTCTTGGGGAGGAAATAGTGGCGTATCTGTAGTTTGCTTGGAAGGATGTAAGTTTCTCTCCTTATTTCTTCCTTTTACTATGAAATTTCCTTGTATTTAGTCCACAACTTGATTTTGATCTAAATTGTAAATTTATACAATTCTGATTCATATGGGCTTGTGGCGTTCCCCTAAATTGGAATTGTTGAACGAAAGCAATCTGCTGGTGACAGTTTTGGGTTTGAGCTGATATGCTTCATAATCACCTGCTCAAAGGAACTGCTCTTGTTATTGCCATTGCCATCTTTAGTAGGTTTATGTAGCTTCTAGTTTTACCTGTTTAACAAAATTGCATTGGAGTGGTTTCTGTCTCTAAGTGTATGCATTAGAACTCCAGATTACTGGTGGCGGCATTTGACGTTTAACTGTTGTTTGAAATGAGAAATTGTCAGGAGTGTTGTGCCGCTCTTAGTTAATTGGTCAAGACAATTAGGTATAGCACTCATGAGTTCTGATTACCAGGTAGCGGGTAGGTGAGGGAGTTGAGACCTCCTGCTGCTTTACAACGGTCAAGGATTAAGCAAAATGATGACACTTAGATTAGAATTTGATTAGAATTCCAAAGCATAAACTAACATCAGTCGAAAAGGAATAAGTACATGTTACTTTTGTAAATTATATCATTCATGTCAGTTAGGATTTTCTGTAAAGGACTCTGTCAATAGAGCATTTGGATAAAACAGTGCTTGAGCTTATCCATTCTTTCTTCTCTTATTTATTGTCGACTTGAAGCAAGAAACATCTCCATAGTTGAAACTACTTTAGCCGGGTGTAAAAGTTTAGATTTAGATTAACCATTGCTTATTAAAAGCACAGGTGTAAGAACAGAACAAGTCAAGAATGATAATCACTCAAGAAAAGAAACCACCTTCGAGCTTATAACTTCAGTTGTTATGATGCACGTACGCGAAATAAGAAACATGCATTTACAAATATGTATGAGATAGAGAGAGAAAGGGGGTGTATTTCTTCAATAGCAAATACTTGGATAGGCATCAAAGCATTTGCAGTAATTTATAGGTATAAGTTTCTTATATATAATTGTAAAATACAGTAACATGGTCACGTACAAAGGTACACAAGTTTCTTCATGGAGCACTAGGAAAAAAGACTATATTTTGTGTATAAGAGCTAGCATCATCATCTTTAATGTATTTGGCTATTAGTTAGGACCTAAGTCTATATAGAATAGAGAGGATGCTGGCCCAGAGATGAGATTTCGCTGCAATTCTTCAGCTTAACAAGAAGACACTAACCATAAATGAAAATAATAGAAAACTCAACAAACCCAAATCAAGGAACTTCAGAGGAAGCAAGGAAGGTTCACTGTCTCATCTTTCTCTTTGCCGCGGTTATAGCTTCAAGTCATCACTTCCCTTGCTGGAAAAGAAACTCTGTTTCCTCTTCTGATATTGTTTCAGGTCGTCAACATCTGTTGTGAATTGGATCTGATCCTCTTCTAACTCTTCTTTTGTCTGACTGATTAGGATCATATACCATTGAAGGTGCCGGTGCAAGCACCAGACTTGCCTTTGTCTGTAGATCAGCCAGAGCAACAGTCTTGAGCATGCGAGAATTGTGAGCGAATGCAAATATCTCATGTTTCCATCTCAGCGCAAGATCCATACTTCTCAGGCCAGATACCTTCCCTGGTTGTAAAGCGAAATGACTTATACAAAGAAGAAGAAGAATTCCTCTATGAACCAGTAAACTCATGTTTGCTTGCGAGTGCACTTCAAAGAAAAGAATAGAGGTATGTATCTTTTGTTTGAAGGACAAAAAGAGAATAATGAGAAGTATGCCTGAGACTGCACTCTGCCCTATCTGTTCTGGCTTATATATGTAGTAATAAGCCTATAGCTACCTTTTGTGGGATTTGGGAAATATTATAAAGAAGTAAGGAGGGACCAGAACATGTAGGGAAGCTATAGATTCACCTCAATCATAAGCCTGCCATTGAAGCAATATATATGTTATGTATATATAAGGCTTTTTTAGAAGACTCTGACAGGTTTGAACGAAAAGTTCTAGTTGGAACAATATCCTTGGGAAGATAAGTATCTTTTCATTCTAGTTTCCCCACATTTCCCTACCATTTGTCTTGCTCTTTTTTACCAGACCAAGACCAGGTCCAGGCAGTTGAATGCTTAGCCAACTTGCCACATCATCCGACCAAGCTGATGTGTACAAGTACCATGGTTTTTGTACGAAGCCAATGCCTCTCAATATGTAGCTCAATTCAGATCTTTGTTACTAGATTCTGCAGAATCATTATCATTGAAAAAGAGGTTGCTGGAATTAGGCATTACCAAATGTGGCGAAACAACCGCCATCGTAGAAAGAAGCATTTGTCTGCATAGCAGTTACCTTAAGTTGTTGTTTAGCCTCTATATCTGCTGAGTTAATCCAATTTCTAATATCAAAATTCAATAAACACATGCTTTACATTTGCAAGCTATATTGTACTAATATGTGACTCCTCTGCTGAAAAGCAAGTTGTTGAGGGAAAACTCTGCACTACTCCAGGAGTGTCGTGTCAAATTTACACCCTTACTCACATAAGTGATGGACCCGTTATTCGTGGTGGATCCCATAATTTATGAGTGGGTGTAAACGGTAACTTGGCATTCTCGGAGTAGTGTAGAAACACTCGTGATTGAGCCAGCATCATGTTTTATGGGTGGCTACAGTGACAAGAAAGCCATTAAAAGTAGAGTTGTGTTGTTTTGGGGGGGAGGGTTGGGGGAGGAATAGCAACTTCCCAAAAATAAAAATGAAGAACCAAGCACTTGCTTTTATGCTTAACTAGCTTTAGAATTCCAAGCTCTTCTCTCCATGCAAACAAAAATGACTCAGTCATGGTTCCTTGTGCTAATGCCTTTCCTTTATGCTTTTCTTTTGGCTTGTCTTTGGATTTTGCCCAACCCTAAGCTCTCTCCATTCAAAGTATTAAAGAAAAACAACACCCATAAGGCTTCATATTTATTTATTTATTTTCCCTTTTTCTTCATAAAAATGCTATCCCTCTCCCAGTTTGAATTAGCAAGGGAGCCTGTTTAAAAAATTATGCTATTTTCCTTTTCCCATTTTTCCCATTTGCTTTTCTTATTTTGGTGGGTTGATGAAATAAAGAGAAGCAGTTGCGGAAAGAAATAAATAAAACTATAAAAGAGGAGAATAAGATGCATTTTTTAGAAATGAAGACGTGGACTGGTCGTGCTCAAAGGCTAAGCCACCACAGCTACACATACTCTAATAAGGACATGGCCCTCTGCTTTCATAACTATGATAAAGCAAAAGAAATGGTTGCTTTCCTAAAATCATCTTCTTCGCCACCACATTCACTTTAAAAAACATTTCTCAAGGGTTACTGTTTGGGTTACTTCTTTGTATAACTCATGATTAATCGCATTTTCATCAAGGAATGAACACTCATTTCTTTAACTGAGCCAATGTGAACAAATCTTAAAGACTAAAGAAGAATACAAAAATTCTGATACCATCTGACTAATAAATAAGCTAATTTCTTTCTTTATTCCTGTCCAAAATGATCTTAGAGACTAATAACCGTTATTGGTTTCTTCAAGACGGGTTGCTCGTACAGATATAGTGCTCAAGTGCTAAGATTCATCTACCTACCTGAATCAACACTCAACAGTCACACACAACATAACTTGGAGATAGGAGTCAAAAAAATTCGATGCTACATGGCACCAACCACTAATGATGACTCCTTCCAAGTGTGCGCACCTACAACAAGCAAAACCAGACAATAACAGAACCAATGCATTCCAAAGACATCTGTTTGAAAAAGAAATACATCAACGGAAAGCAAAAATGCAAGACTGTAATATAAACCAACCACCCATTGACTCACTAAATCAACCAATCAATTCAAGGACAAAAAAGAACAACAATCAGTCCCTCATGCTATCATCATCATCATCTTTTGCATCATCTTCTGGGTCGCTAAGAGCAAGGTCGGCAATCCCATCCGCCAAATCATCATCATCAGTCATAGATGCCTTCTCTGAAGGCTGATAGTCTTTATTACGGTAAAGATTTATATCCAACCTCAACCTAAAGTTCTCCTCAAGTTCCCTCATAAAGGCTTCCCTCTCTGCATCCATCTTGTCTTCGTTAACTCTACCCCCTGTGTCATCTGTTTCCATGTTAAGGCCCTTGAGCTTCCAGGAACGAGGCTTACCTTGTTTTCTCTTTCGTTGCTCTTCATAGCTCTTCTTCACCAGAATTACTTCTGGCACAACACCCTTGTATTTATCCAGCTCCAGATCATTACTGTTAGCTCCATGTAGGTCATAACCAAGAGCATTGTCCCCAGGTTTCAAAAGAGAGCCCAGATGTGTTTTTATAAAGAAAATGGTATCATTCTTCCCAAAATCAGACAAACGAGCCACCTGGGCATCAGCCAAAGCATACCTGGAGCCACCAACGTCAACCTCTGGAGAAATAATCTCGATATCTAACACGATATACTCCACAAGCTGCCTGCTAGTGAGTAAAGACTTGAAGGAAGTTCTCCAATACTGGTCAGCATCCAAAAAACAATGCCTTAGAGTCACAGGATCAAGTAGAGCTATGCTATTTGTCACCTTTGTGCAAATCACAAGAGGTCCAAGATTCCCCAAACCACGAGCAACTTCTCGAGGAAGACAGATTAAGTCTTCGCGACAAATTGGAGAGATCTCGACAGAGAAAGTATATTTATAATGGTAGTTGTTGCTCTTGCGGTCATGGGAAACGAGTTGCTTGTCAGTGCGACTCTTTACCGGAGAAACTTTACCAACAAAATCAACAAATTTGATGGCATGACTACGATTTCCAAAGAAGAAATCAATGCCTTGTTCGACCTGCTTGATTTTAATAGCACGAACAGCAGCATCATGCTTCAGGATGAGCTGTTCCAAATAAAAGAAAGTACGCCTGTGAGGAACATGCTGTCGCAGTTGGACAGAAGCAACCCACTGATCAGGATTGGCCTGGACTCTTGTGCAAGATTCACACATGTGTTCCTGCTGAACATACTCAACAATGTATGTTTGCTCAAGTACTGCACCATGAAGAACCTCCTTCTGAACTCTCAGTCTGACCTTGATCCTCTTGGAGTGCGGCTCTGTCCAGATAAATTCAGCATGCACCAGTGTGACCTTATTCAAATTCTTGAGCCTCTTAACGCAAAATGTCAGCAACTCTTTAGACTCCAATTGGGCTTTAATCCAAGTTTTTGGGGGTTGCAAGTAGGTATCACACTCAGGACAATGAATAATCATCACATTCTTCTGCAATCCTTCAGTGATATCAACCTCAGAGCGCAAACACTTGACGCACATGTTGGCAGCATTCGGTTGCATTGGGATACCGCATTTGCAACACAGAACGCTACCAATGGTTTGACTAACCGTAAACATTCCCGTGTCTAGGGCCATGGCTGCCAATACAAAAGAACTACGGAGAATCAATATAAAAAGCTTTACATCATCACTATCAAAACACTGAAACCAAATGAAGAAATTATCGATATCTAACTAGACCAAATCAACGTGAAACAAAGAGGGGAGCAAAAGGAGCTTAATTGTTACTATCGTCTTTATTATAATCCATCTAAATACATTAATCGAAACCAAAAAAAAAAACAGATTGCAAATTATACCAAAGAACTAAAGACGCAACGCAAAGGAAAAACAAAGAAACAAGATAATTTACCCATCCAAACATTCGAAACAAGAACAAGAACAAAAGCAAACCTAGGGTACTATATCGATTTGACTCCGCCACAATCATGACAAAAAAGAGGAAGAGAAAAAAACAAGTAAAATTATAATAAAGCATAAAGAAGCAGACATGAAACTGATGTATACCAAAATATATTACCTGGTTTTGATGTTTCGCCGCTGCGCGGAGAGGAAATGGGAAAAGATTGGTTCGGTGGCTGAAGAAGGGTAGCAGACGAGCTGAGCAGCTGATAAAATATCAGGAATAGAAAGACAGGGCAAAGTTGGATTCGACTTCCGCGGCTTAAGGCGGTGGGAAAAAAGATTAAGGGCTCTATGGTCATTTCATCTCTTTACTAGGTTTCTAATTTTCGTCCTGTTTTTGTTTCTCTTAATCAGAAAATTAGAAGATGAAGATTACAAGCTATTAGTATCGAGCCCAATTCGAAGAAGAGGACCAATGACACTAACAGCTATAATGGAAAGGAAAGGAGTACATAGGAGGAAGATTAATTATGTTTGTATGTAATTTTTCTATATATATAAAAATCGACTGAGATAAGAATATCAAAACACTTTTTGCACGATACACCTATTTGTGAGTATGTCCTCAAATTATCTTTTGGTTCATCATTTGAGAGAATTTTGCTACTATTTTTTATCTAAATAAATAAAAGAGAACGGTAGAAATGGTTTCCTACTTCAAGTTAAATAATTTCTTTTAATAAACGACTGTTTGAACCTAGGTATAAGTTCATATGGACGTAGAAATGGTTTCCTACTTGAGTGTACTATACGGAAAAAGGGCAGGATTCATCCCTGCATTTGTACTTCAAGTCAGGATAGACCATTACATTTGTAAGTGAGTCAAATAAACCATTACATTTGTTTACTCAGTCAAAATTAACCATTATTACCTAAAATATCACGTGCTCTGTTTGGTTTGTAAAAAATTACAAAATGTATGATATGGAAATTAATTTTTTAAAAAATGACGTGGATTATTTTCCACAAAAACTTCTTTTTAATTACCTTTTTATTATCAAAATCTCTTGGTAAACTCTAAACCCTAATTCTCCACAAAATGTTTTTTTGACAGTTGAACTCCTTCACCTCTAAATCATATTTATGAAGTTTTCGTTCAATTTGTGGCTCGGTTAAGGTAAAACCCCTGAACTTTAATTTTGCGTTCTAATGTTCCTCATTCTTCTTCTTCTTCTTTTAATGATGATAATAGAGTAATGACGGTATTAATTTCCACAAAATAAAGATGTTTTCTTTAATTTTTACCAGATTCGTATTAATTTTTTTG
>NBIL01147645.1:0-15408 GCA_002752925.1 Viola pubescens var. scabriuscula | reverse complement strand
TTAATAATATTCAAATGTTGTTCATAATTCAGTATCGTTATCAGTATTAAAGCATGAAAACTTAAATAGGATTTTGAGTAGAGTTCAGGCACACTTGCATTGAGAACAAATAAACAAACCTCATAAATCACAACATAACTTGCATTGAGAAAAAATCATCATCGCCGAACAAGGTCCAAGCCACAAAGGTCATGTGATTCCTTGAGCACTTACATAAATAAAAGAAGAGGCAGCCCATGCGAATCATGACCAGAGATAAAGCTTCTGCTGCTTCCATATCCAATATTAGATCTCCCAAGTCTACCAATCATTTTGCTTTGGATTATTTCAATTCGCTTTCTCAAAAAATTGGGGCAGGAGGAGAGGAGAGAAGACGGCAGAGTAGGCGACAGCGGAGGAGAGGAGAGGAGTTCGTCTGTAATTTAGGTGCTGTTAGATATGAAGTGGCAATTTTGTAAATAAATTTATGCTGAGTTGAATGATGACGTGGATAACCATGTCAGCACGATATTTTGTAATTTTTTACAAACCAAACAGAGCACATGATATTTTAGGTAATAATGGTTAATTTTGACTGAGTAAACAAATGTAGTGGTTTATTTGATTCACTTACAAATGTAATGGTCTATCGTGATTTGAAGTACAAATGCAGGGGTGAATCCTGCCATTTTTCTTATTTGTTTTAACCACGAAAGGGAAAAGAAGTGAAAAAAGCATTGAGAGCCGTTAATGTTACACATACAACAAACATAACTATTTTTGCGACTCGAGTAGAAACAAACCTTGAGAGGATTTATGTACATATGAATATCTCAGAAGTGGATGAATCGAAGGAAAACCAAGGTACAGTTGCGTATATTCATCAAAGAGAGAAGAAAAGAAAAAAAAAGAAAAGAGAAGATACAGTTGCACAGTTGTCTATGTTGAATTTTCAAGATAACCAATTAGAGATACTAGCCCATAACCTCTAATTTTTCCACCATATCCAAGTCAGCAATGCAGCAAAGCATAATTTCTTATACCATCGAAGATTGCAGTGGATCCTGGTGAGGAGTTACTATAGGTCCATTATGTGGTGTCGCTGCTTGGTGGGGCATCGTCGCAGGTCCTGGTGCTATTGTGAACTGCAATGCTCCGTGTTGTCCCGCCTGTAGCATGAACGCGACCTCAGTTGCTGCTAGCGCAGCAGCTTCCTGATTTCAATGAAGAAATCGAATAGATGAATATAAGTAGCAGAAGAAAATGTGAACAGTTAAAAACAGCTTCCAATCACATGTCAGGCAGTGCTACCATTTTCAAGGGATGGAAGACCCGTAAAATAAGAGACAGAGAGCATGAAAAAAGGTAAGGGCACGATACTAACCTGTCTTTGCCTTCGCCGCTGCAATATGCTGATGGCCCAAGCCATTATATAGCAAGGGAGGAGAAAACCAGCGGCTCGGAGCAAGAAAAGCTGTCATGCACAAACAATTCTTTGTTGGTAATGCAATAAGCATATTGCCACAAGACAAATGGGAAATTCGGATAGAACTTACAGAAAAAAATGTTGAGGCATCATCATCCCCATCTGTACTGGCAAGAGACATAGCATGCCTCAAGAGTAGGAGAGCCATTAACTACCAAGAAACATAGCACACTGGATAAAAATCATAACTATAACTACATGGGAAAAGAAAAAAGTTGCAAACTAATTTCACTTGAAGTGACTTAGACTACAAAACCATCATCACTTATCTAGCATTGGATAGGAAAAAGAGCACATTAAATTCTCAAGAGGAACAAATAAGCAACCAAACAAGTAGGCACTGCACCACTGCAGGAGAGATCTACAGAATAGCAATAAAAAATTCCTTGGCCTATGGAAATAAGATGGCTTACAATTAAAGCAGCAGAGCGGCAAAATGCAGCTCCGCTGGCACTGGTATCAGCATATTCATCGTACTCAGCCTCAAGCAAATGGCGTTCTGCAGCAGCCATAGCCAAAATTCGAGGATCATGCAAATCTAAAGGAGTGCCAGCAATAGTCCAAGCCTCACTGCAGGAGAAAAGGATAGACAAACAAATACATCAACAACCAATCTATAATGTCGATTGCAAAATTGCAAATTTAACACTTATCCACAGACAGACAGAAAGTTGAAATTGGGCATGAACAAGAAACACAAAACTACCATGGATGCAAGCTTCCTGACACCAAACCATGGGAAAAGTCTTAAGGAGTTTGGTATTAAAAGCTAAATATTAATGGGGCTTTTGAAATCAATTTAAAATGATCACCCACAATTCAAGAGTAGATCTATCTAGAATTTAAACTTACCTGATATCAATTGTAACATCTTCTGGCTGTGGAATAGGAGGTGGAGCAGTATAGCCAGGTTGGTAAGGCTGTCAATAAGAAAGCAATATGTCAAGGTCAAGTCAGACTCGCATGTATTTCATGGAGAAAAATGATACCAAGATGTACCACATACTATGTGATGCAATACATTGACCTCGACAAACTATATTAAGAGAACTACAAACAACAGAAATCATTTGGTCAAAAACAATAAGATAAATGCATACAAGAAATCATGGGCACTAAATGTAGTTATATCACTACACAAGCATGATTAAGAAATAAGCACTCAAACAATAACAAGAACAACAGCCTCACAAATGAAAAGCGCCAGAAAAGCACTTCTGGTCATGACTACCATTGAATGATCAAAAACTGTAAGCCTACAGATAAATATCCTATAGATTTTACTGACTCCAGTTCACAACAAAATAAAGAAATCAAGAATGGAGTTTGCAACTTTTTCTTCAGATATGGGCATACACTATTAGTTACCCCTAGTTGCAGTTCATTTGTTTTTTAACGCTTGGGTTGATGACACAAACCAAATGAAAAAGTAGAAGCCAAAAGAAGGTAGAGATGGTTCACTTTTAGATATGGAAGACGTGATGTGATGTGTTTTGTAATGGAGGAGCCAATGTGGTACCATGCCATTTCTGTATATGCAAGTGAAGTTTTGAAATGTGCCAAGGATATGTGAGAATTGGGAAACGCATGACTATGGAGAATAAAGATATAGCAAATGTGTAATTTTATGAGAACAGACTTTATAGCTTCTCAAGTCAGTAACTTGGACTATTGGACTAAAGACTGTCATAGGGAAACAGAACCTTTGCATAAGGCATTTTTCAAATATTCTAGTCCATGATGATTATATATTAGCATAAAGCTTTGAAAACATATTGAAAATAAAAATAAAAAACAAATAACTTCAAAGAAAATTAGGGCAATGAAGCAAACAAATTTACTCAACTCAACACAACCAAGGCTTAGTTTTAAAGTCTAAGTCCAGGACAAATGTTATAAACCCAATAAATAAAAAATACAAACTTGCTGCTCAAGTTCAACATTTTACAGCATGTTCTATATACAGAGTCTGCAACCAGTTAAAGAAAACTCTAAACAAGAACGTAAAATATGGATATACTTTCTTTTTTTGACAAAAAAGAAAAGAAATACCAATGATAAAAGAGCACTGTCCTTGACACAATCTCAATGCATATAGCATTTTTCAAAGTCCCTATAGGTCAATGATAGTTATATAATAGCATAAAGCTTTGGCTCACAAATGCGGAAGTAGCAAAATATCAAATGCCTAGATAACGATAAGTACCTGATGACAGATTTCACAGGTTATGTCTCCTTTTTCATTACACCATCGCTGAACACATTTCCTGTGGGCAAACTGAAAAAAGAAATTTGTCAACCGGGCCGACTAATACATAAAAAACATATAAAAAAAAGAGAATGAAATAGTTTTTGCTAGAAAGACAGAAGTACTTCTTCAAATAAATTTGAAAGAAAAAATAACACAGGTGAATAGCCCACTAACCATTTCCATTATGCCATATCATGCCTATAAAATTTATTCAAGAATGGTTTCAACAAGAACCAATATAAACCTGATGTGTCTGTGCACAATGCACATGTATGAGCTCAATAACCTAAACAAGAGTTTACTAAAAAAATTGGCAATGAAATCCTAGGATTAATAAATCTTTGAAAGGTAAAATATAATAAGGTCTTCAATTACAACAAATGTAAAAGCATGAAAGGAAAAACAAAGTTCCCTAAATTCCACCTAAATCTTAAAGAGAAATTAAAAGGATAAATACCTTCAAACTACCACTACAAGCACAAGGGTTCTCCAGATTGTTAATGCTATCCTCCTCCTGGCAAATGCGGCATTCCACTAACTGAATAAGTGGTTCTTCTTCTTCAGATCCGGCATGTTGCCCTGCTCCCTCAATGTTAACTACAAAAGAAGGTTCATCAGCAGTGCGAGAAGATGAACCTTCCCTAGACGATCCTGGCATAGACTGCAAACTTTCTGGTGCAACTAGATGGTCAGAACACAACACCAGGTGATCACTCATTCGCACCAAACTGAAAATTCCTGTCGTACACCACGGAAGAATAAAATTACTCCATTGGACTCTGAACAGGAGGACATGCAACATGAGTATATTAACATGTTTCACACACAAGTAAAGTTCCACAAAGAACCTTACCCATATAACAAGATGATAAATTTTGTATTAACAAATTTTAACTTGCAAGCAATATCATCACCTAAACCTGCTAAATTGTATGATCATACTTTACTCTCTCCTTTTTGGCTTTCTTCACAATAGATGGAAAGCAAAAGAAATATCAGAGTCCCACATTTGCACCTTTTATTTCTCAACCTAGTGCTCAAGAACTATATAGTCTATTCTGTTTGCAACACAAACTTAAATCCAAATCACCCCAACGCAAAGTCAACATCCCCTCAGCAAAGTAGCAAAATTTCCAAACACCAACCTAGATAATAACCCTAGTCAGAGGAGAAAAGAAGGGGTTGACCCCATAAATTGCCATTCGTCACAGAAAATGTCCTCAACTTTCAACATCTAAACGACCAACAAAACCCAGACATTTCCTTTCAAGACATTTCCCCCCTAAAGAAACAAAATCCACCAGGCGCAAAGCTATAGAGACATTTCTCCCATTTTGGTTCAATTCACTCAACAGACAGAAAGTTTTTCTAAAATGTTGAAACGAAAACCTCAACAATCAAGGAAAAAATCAAGACTTTCGTAAAGCAGAAGAATTGCAAAATTGAAGAAGAAGATTAGATTACCTGAAAATGCAAATGGGAAGAAAAGAAGAAACGCGGTTGAGGGTCTAGTCGCTGAGGATTGAACGCTTTAAATAAGAAAAGTCTCCTCTCTATATATGAAGTTTGTATTTATGAGAACGGAAGGAGAAAAGAAATTAAAGGCTCGGTTTAAACAAGGGCGGTGGTATATAAGGCAATATGGCTTGCAGGCTAGATAGAAGATTGGTTCGGTGGAGACTTGCTCTTTTCTTCTCTCTCTTGCGGAACTGTATGACGTTTGCCTGAAGCAAAGGTAAAATCATTAAAATGTAAAAAAAATGTAACGAGATTTCTTATGACATTTTTCTTCCTATTTTTATTGTAATGAAGTGATATGTCATTTGCTTTTTCTTGCATTACTTAGTATCTTAATTTTTGTTCACTAGTATTTTGATTATAATTGTTTTTTAATATACAATATGGTGTTCGGTGTCCCGAACTCTTTTCGGGTAAGAATAATTCATACTTCATCGTATTACAGTCTAAAAACCAACTTAAATGATAATCCAGAAATTTTAACTCCAAAATTCAAACGAGATACTTTAAAATATCAGCGTGAATTTTAAACCAATTTCATTGCGTAACGATGACCACAGTTGTAATTGTTACCGATAATACTTTTACCGTTATCGTCATAATCAGCGTCACTTTCCTCGTTTGTCTTTAACTACCATTTGTACTGCTTGTTTGTTTGCAAGAGCGTCATTGTTCTTACCAACCGGCTATTATTAAAAATAAATAAAATAAATGGAGTTAAATCACAACAAAATAATTTGTCATTGTCTTTACAACCATGAATTGGAGTGACAATTCAGAATATTGGGTTAACCAACAAAAGAGGCAAATAAATTTAAATGAAAAAAAAAAATCTTTAAAACACTAAATAATGATTTTTAGTTTTCCAGGTAAATTTTTAGTTTTAAGAAAAAATACTAAATAATTATTTTGGTTAAATTTTCTAGATAGTTAGTTAGTATTTTTTTACATCTTCTACATTTCCAACAAGAGCGGTGATATTCACACTCCACTAAAACTGGTCAGTTAATAATAATTTATTTAAGTAAATAAAAAGAAAATTTAAAATTAATTCAAAAACTTGGGTTAATTATTGTAATCACCCTTTAATTATATACGATTACTCAGATATGTTCCTAAACTATACATCGTTACCCAAAATCATCATACAAGATATTTTGATCCCTAGTTAATTATCGTATCTTAATATGATCCCTAATTTTGTAATAATTAAATTCATTCTTTAATAATATATATATATATTAATTTTGGTTTTCTTTTTCTTTATTTAAATAAATTATCATTAACTAATCATTTTAAAATAAGGATAGTTTTGTAATTGTAAGTGTTAAAAAAAGAAAGATGGGAATATGGATATCAATTGGTGGAGTGTCAATATCATTCCCCTTCCAACAATTACTTTAAAACTTGCACCTAGTGAATTATATTTTTTTTCTTCATATTTTCAATAATTGCAATCATTCCCTTCTGCTCTTCTACTATTTTTAACCTAAAATAATTATTATATTGGTATGAGAGATTAAAGTTAAAAAAATAACTAAAATTTCGGATGGAGTATTATGGAAGAATTAAACCAATGGGCATGTAACTCATTAGATATACGACTGATGACAAAAATACTAATAAAGACTCCGACTTAAATTTAAATCTCAAATCTGCCCATAAAAAATTATGGAAGAATTAAAAATTGTGGGAAGGCCACAGCCCCTATGAGCCTCCGTCACTGCTGGTGGAACAAAAAATTTAAACCGATTTTCAAAATTAATCGGTTAGCTTGACCCGACCAATTGACTCATTTAAAATATAATTTTTAATATATTACATTTACATCCATTTTGACCATTTTTCGGAAAGTTATAGCTTGTAGCTTGTAAGTTTATTTTTCGTTTTTTTTCAATATTTACATGCTGCATATGAGAATTGGTTTTTAGAAAGAGTCAAAAAACTACTACTTTAATTGGTTGAAGCGAATATTTACCAACTTACTAAAAGTCAGGCTGAAAAAGAGCCTCTTTTTTTTTGTAAGCAATAAAGATGCAAAAGCAAAAGGAAACTCACTTTAAAAGATACAAGAGCTGAAAAACCAATATTGAGAGTCCAAACCTTTGATCTTTGTGTTTAAAGCTTTCTTAGAACATCATAAATGGTAGGTGATTGGATATATTTTGTGGCTGTTTTTACTATCTATTTTCATGCAATTTAGATAGTGATACTACTGATTAGAGTTGAATTTCTCTACATTTTGCAGAAAATAATCTTGGAGCAATAAAGATGAAAAAATGGGCAGAAAGATCAAAAAATTGACCAAACTGCGTTGAAACCTTTCTTAGTCAGTGTCTTGGCCAAGAAGATCCTTATTGGCTACCTCGAGGCAGAGAGTCTCAGTTACCGTGCACTACTTAAAGATAGATATTTCGAAGACACGTGTGTTGGACTAGCTGGATTGTCTCTAGGAGTGTTAGAGTTCTAGTTTCTTTCGACCTCATTAGTTAGAATTCTAATCGGAGAGAAAGAAGTGATTAAGATACAATTAATAATTAAAGTATATATACTCTCCTAAGGTTTTTGAGGGAGTACATCTAGCCTCTCTTCTTTCTTTTCTTAGCTTTTTTCTCTTTGGTTTTGAACTCGTTTTATCCTACGTCCTCAACCTTGAAGGAGTGAGATTTTATATTTAATCATTTTATTGTTCTCTTTAATTTTATTGTTTATCTCTAGTTAAACTTTCTCATTCCTAGTAAAGGCAATTAAAGTTATGATTCTAGGTATTTGTGAGATCTAATTGCTCTTCTTAATTTCTATGTTTGCATATATATGTTCTCTAAATCAATTGTCATCATTTTTCATATTAGGTTTATGTTTGATCAACCTAGATTTTAATCTGAACAGCGACCGTCATTCTTTTTGGTTACGGCAACCTACGGGCCATTTACGGACCAAGAAGATCGAAGTAGACAACTAGCCCTGATAAGATACAAATAATAATATTTAGGTTCAAGCCCCGATTGACAACCAAGGTCTCTTGGCTTAGAATTGTCTTCCCCTAATCAACAATCAATCAATTTTAGTAAACCCTTTAACTGGCAAAATGCTAGTTGATTAAGAATCATCTCTAAGCGTACCTGAGATGATTTTGATACAGGAGGGGAGTAGGAGTCCTAAGCGTACATGAATTCTATAATAATTTTGTAGACTATAAATGAATCTTTGTGCATCAATGATCGAATACTTGTGAATCATAACTTGTTTTAGTCTTTAATAGGAACCTTTTACCCGATTGTTTGTTCTTGACCAGTTTCTTGACTAAGAATAATATTCTTAGCCTGGGCTTTACACTTGCTTTAATTGCCTTTTCAATTCATAGTTTTAAACAAAACCCTCATTCTACTTAAGTATTTAAATCTAGTTTTTATCTTATTTTAAAGGTTACCCATTCTCTATGAATCGAATCTCTTACCACTATTTGTAATCTTTTGTGTTAGTGTTAAGTTGTATTTATTTTTAAAATGCCTCAACAACCCATCAATAGGAGATGTGTTTGAATAGCTAGAGAAGCAAAACTAGTTGATTTTCATGATTTGGAAGCAAAATGCCCGTTTGAAAAACTGTCATAAATGCTCAACAACCACTTCTGCATAGACTAACGGTATACCGCTAATTCACAGCGGTATACTGCTACATTCCAGTGGTCTAGCGGTATACTGATTGGATGCTTATTTTGTACAAATTCATCATCTATTCTACCTCTTTTTAGATGATGATACTGCTGATATTTGGTGTATTCTCTTCCTTTTTGCAGAAACCAGATAGAAGAACCAAAGAAGAAAGAAAGGAACATAAATGCCAAGAAAATAGAGCAAAAAGAATACAATGGTGAAAAGAGCTGAATCAGAATGAACATGCCTCTTCCCTAGGCCTAGGGGAGAGCATATCTGCATTAGGAAAGAGCGCATCTACACTAGGCCTAGGACGATTTCAACTGGACTAAGGAGTCAGCATAGTGGGCTTGGGCTGCGAACAAGGAGAAACGCGCCTACACTTTTGTTCTCACAAAAAGACTTCCAAGAAGAGTTTCAGAGTAGTTAAACATCCCAAAGGATAAGAACAATTGGTTTTTGTATTTTATCTAAACTTCTAGGGAGGATAGAAACGATTTAGTTTTTCTAGTTTATTTAGATGGCAAAGTCGGAGGGGGAAGGTATCATGTCTTCCGTTTTTCCATTTTTCTCTACAACCAGACTTGAACTCTATTGTTTTTGCTCCCCTCGTCTTCTAACTTGAAACGAGGAGATTTCCGATTTTATGCAATTACGTTTTATCTTATTTTATTATGTCTTTCTCTAGCTAAATAAATCGTTCCTGGTAAAGACTCCAAGAGTCATGATTTCGATATTGTTAGGTCTAAACGAATTTAATAAGTTCTAATTTTTATATTTCTTCTCTTTCTGATCTCTTCCTAACTTATTCTTGTTTGATTTAAGAGTGATCAACTTAAGTTTTAACTTGAATAATTACAGCTTTCCTGATAACTTTGGGTCGACATTGTTAGAAGGAATTCGTAAGCAACTAGTTTGTGACCAGCCGAAATTCTTAGTGAACGAGCTAGACTCAGTTAGCAAAAGAGAAGAATTAAGTTATAGGGGCGAATGAACTGATCCCTATGCCTAGGAATGGTCTCTCCCTATTTTTATCAACCAACTAGTTAAAATCCTATAAGTGAACCTTATGATTACTAAGAAGGTTAGGGTTTTTAACAGAGGGTCTCTTTGAGAAGCTTGATTAGGAGGAGAGTAGGAAATCAAAATGAACCTGATTTCTATAGTCACCCTCTATGAAACTCAATTCTAAACATCTTTGTACCAATGATCAATACATGAGAATTATGACCTTGGTTATGTCTTTACTGGGAATTTATTATCATCTGATCTCTTTTATCATTTATTTGTTTACTGTTTTTATTGCATCCTTTTCCGCCAACTAGTTGTTACAAAACCCCCCTTTATATTGAATACTACTATTGTCACATTTGGTCATATTTGTACACTAAAATTAGACCTAAATCCCTGTGGAACGAACATCTTATCGCTTGCTACAATATCTTTTGTCTCAGTATGATAAGTTGTATTATTATTATTATTTACGGATTCGGTAACCATTATATACCGTTAGTGAGATTACCTGCTCTGGCGGTGTGACTAGCGGTGTACTACTAGTCAATGGACAGAAAATGCTAAAAAGCTATTAAGGCCAATTTTGCTTTAAAATAGTGTTTCTTAAATACTTTCTAAACACTTTTAATGATTATAAAATAGGCTAAATGAGTATTAATCAAGTGAACGTTAAAATCAAACTTGCATTCATTTAAACTAATTATACTTTGATATTGAGCTTGATAATTATCCAATGATATACTCCAAGTTTTTTTATCACAAGCGCATATAAAAATACAAAATAAAATTGGGCCAACAGTAAATAGGTAACCCGAAGACTTCAAGTCGGTTTGGTCTTGTATTGGATAGAAAATACAGTTGATTTGAATAATGATCCCAAAAAACTGGTGTAATTGAATCAATTAGACTTGGAATTCTATTTCTTTTAATTTTTTAAATATTTCATATTTTTAAATTGTAAATGTAGTTAAACTATTAATTTACTAACGTGACATATAAAGCGATTTGATATCTAGTTTGATTTTTATGATGAGAAAAAAAAATTCCCTCAATGTATAAAATTAAGTAGAAGAAAAAAGAAATGTATTTAGTTCCAACATCATGGGATGTCCGAAAACAGTTGGAGGCATTTGAAAGATAAGTGTTGGTTTTCCTATAAATTAGATTACTTAATGCCTTGAAAGTAAGTTAGGCAACAATATAGAAAGGTCACGAGATGTAATCTAAAACAAATGAAGAATGCAAGCTGACGATTACGCCATTGTTTTTGTGCGAACCGTGAAGATCCATCTAGATGACGATTACGCCTAATAAGTTGGTTGTGGTTTCTTTTTTCCGCAACGAGTACTCGTGGGGTTTATCTGTACCACAGAGATTAGCATGAGTTGGGTCGGATAGAATTTGGTTAAAATCTCAGATGGTTTTGGATCGGATCAGTTCGACTTTATTTCCAACTAAACAGTTCGGATTATATAAGAAAATGTAGGCATTTTGTCGAAATTCCAGGTTGTTCGGTTGTTCGGTTAGATTCGGTATTGGATCTTAGTGAACAATAACCGAATGGATTCGATTTAGATCAGTTCGGTTGAATTTAGATAAATTTGCTTACCCTAGTGTGAGTTGAGTGGGGGCAATGACACTTAAAGATTATGAAATGATTCATGTTTTTTTATTCAGAAGCGCTCAATTTGATTGCCCAACTATTAACGGGGTTATACATTATATTGATCTCAAGTGAGTATCATTTTAAAAATTCAAATTTTGTTCACTTGTTCATTTATAATTATAACCACTAACCCTCACAAGTAATTTATTTATTAGTTAAGCGATTTAATTAAACGTGCCAAATTGACCACCCAAATTACTATTTAAATTTTCACAATACCTTTTATTTTTTAAAAACAAGACTAGAGATATTAACTTTTAATATTAACAATTTTATTAATCGATACGACGTATTGTATCCGTAAAACTAAATATAATTAATTAATTGTAGGAGTTAATTGATATAATTCGAAAAAGCGAGCATAATTAGTTTGACACAAACGAATAAAAATGAGCAACCATTACATTATATTGTGAAAATATAGCAAGTACATTTTTTTTACCGTAAAGGTCATAAATGGGCCCCCAAGACAAGAGAAAAAGAGTCATAACAAGCCCGCAAAGCGGAACGGGCCCAAAAGTCTTGGCCCGGACCATAGGAGCATCTTAAATGCATGAATTATATATATTTGATTTTAAAAATCAGGTCTAGTGAAGTAGAAGAACACAAAACCTCGGATCGCCATTACTAGGGTTTTAGCCTCTCTTCCTTAACACTACACAACCACCATGGCAGACGAGACGGCAACTGAGCCCATGGAGGCCAACCCAGTAAAGGTTGACTCAGCGGCAGAGGATATGGATCTTGTTGAGAGCTCGAATGGCGCAAAGCGTACAAGGGATGGGGAGGGAGCACAGGAAGAGAACGGCGACGCGTCCAAGAAGCTGAAGGTAGATGAAAAGTCTGTAGAAGAGGAGCGACTGGAGAAGAAAGAGGGGGAGAAGCTGGAGGAGAAGGAGAAGAGAACTGGTCCGGTTCAATTGGGTCCGAAGAGTTTCGGGTCATCGGTAGAGATGTTTGATTACTTTTATGGGTTTCTTCATTATTGGCCGCCTAATATCAATCTCAACAAGGTACTGTCTTATGCTTTTTTTGTATTGTAATGTTAATGTGGAAAACTTGCATCTCTTGTGTTGCTGGGTAAATGACCAAGTGTGGGTATGTACTGTTTTCTTTGGAGTTCATGGTAGGGAATTGTTGTGCGATAATATCATTTGCATTGATTTGGAAAGCTTATCTGGTGTTATGGACATTAATTTTTTTCTTTTTTCCGGTAAATTGAACATTAGTTAATGGGAAATTGAATTGAAAAACAAAATGGTTGGGTAGACTGAAGGTAAAAAAGGGACATTGAATATTTTTGGCATCAATTAGTACTAAACTTAGACGGATTACAAGCATGCACTTTCATACTTTTTTCAGCATCAATTAGTACTAAATTTCGAAAAAAAATCATGTAGACGGGTTACAAGCAACATAGCCACTATATTTATTTGTAGTGCATTCAGCTGTGCCTAGATTTTGAGGTTTAAGAGATTTTCATCCAATAAAATCTCCCAAGAGCAGAGTGTGCCTGTCGCAATTCTCAAGTCTTGTTTATGGCTTGAAGCATAACTCAAATATCATTTCCCCTTGAGAGAACTTGAATGTTTTTACCTTATTCATATTTCCTTGAGTGAGATGGGATTTTCATCGAAATCAGGATCAATACTTTGTCTAAAGTCTGAAATACAGAATACATGTTTGAGCATTCCCTTTTTCAGTAAGCAGTCCATTGTTTGCCAGAATTAGATAAGATGGTAATAAGGGTACGCCATTCTGCCCCCCTACCATCGCCTTAATTTAGCTACATAAACTATTTGAGCTCCAGGCTCCTGTGCCATACATAACATCATACTTGTGCGATGGGTGCTTTCATTGTGAATAAAGTTTTTTCATGCCAAACATTCAATGCCTGGAGCTGTAATTATTTTAAAACAAGATTTTGTTGCTTCAATATGTATTAGTCTGTTGACATTGGAGTCAATTTTTACCCTTATTTACTGTAATCCATTGATGAGCTTGTTTGTTGGTTTGTATTACAGTATGAACACATGGCATTGTTGGAGTTGCTAAAGGATGGTCATTCAGAGCCTGAAAAGAAGATTGGTGGTGGGATCAAAGCTTTCCAGGTCCGATTCCATCAGACGTGGAAGAGTCGATGCTTCTTCCTCATTAGGAATGATGGCACTGTTGATGATTTCAGCTTCAGGAAGTGTGTGGATCACATACTTCCCTTGCCCGAGGACTTGAAAATAAAGCCTGATGCTAATAAGCCACTTGGTGGTAGAGGAAGAGGTGGCGGTGGAAGAGGTGGATATGGCCGTGGACGTGGAAGAGGAGGTAAATCCAGAAACTGAAGTTCTTTAGATTTACCTAGTGCAAACTCATCCGAAAGTCAGATTCTCTTGTTCTTCTTTTTGGCCACCAAGCTATAAGCTACTACTTGGATGTCCTAGTTTGTGACTGCTAAACTTTTATGGCTACCGTTTTATGCTATTTTTTCTTCTCTTACTTTCCAGTTTCCTTAATTATGAGCAAACAAATTCCCCCCCTTTTTCCTATAACGTCCAATGCATGGGCGTCTTGAGCTATATAATGTTCCCAGTAGATTACGTTGCAGAAGAGTTAAAAATTAAAAATGAATGAGAAAAGGGGAAAAAAGAATAAATAGCTGCTCCACCCTCTGGACTATCGATCAAATGCGAAAAGACCAATTTTCATCGTAATTCATCTCGGTTAGTTTCTTTAATACTGCGTTTAGGGAAGTTAATTTAGCAGAATTCCTCTCCTTCAGCCTATATCTTATGATCCGGGTGCTCATGTGTTAGTGCATATTCTCGAGACATTGGTGTTTTGCTCGCCCATGATGACTTATTGGTGCTAAGCGGGTTATGGTTCTCTTGTTGATCAAGTTATTTTCTACAAAAGTAAAAATATTTCCATCAAAATTTTCAAAAGATGAAGTTCATTAAACCCAGAAGAAAAAAAACTCCAAGTTCATCATTGCACTCTTTTCTCAAAATTTTTATACAAAATAATTATTTTAATTATAATTAATGAAAAAGAAACAAAAATATGATTTAATAATTTTTTGTTACAATTTTAATAGAAAATGGATTAATTACCTTGAATAAATAGTTCAAGTTTTCATTAAGAAAACATACGAACAAAGAATCCTTTCATAACAAAGCAAGAAGAGCATGAGGAGGATTTTGAATCCAATCTTGAGGGTAAAAATGAAGCCTAATAGTTGTAGCAAGCCAATCCGTTACACTATTAGTACTTGTAGGAATTTTAGCAAAAATATAACCTTAGATGCATCGCAATTAATTTTTAAAATTTTCTGGTGGATTTTGGGATCGCCACCAGACAACTCATAGCTTTGACTGTCAATTCTGAAAGATTAGGGGATTTGTTGCATTAGATGGATAGTCCAGATAGTGGAATAAAAAATGCTAATTTATGGGAAGAAGAATGGGAAAGAAAACAAAGAGGTGAGGGGGCTCCTGGGCCAAGATCTGTTAGCAGGCCCATGATAAAATGCATCTGCTCGCCACTCATTTGCAATTAGGGAATAAAATTAAATAATTCGGTAATTCACTACTACTTTAACTGTAACTACAATAAATAAAATGAATGAATATCATGAGAAGTACAGCAGCAAAATAGCAATCACTAATTAATTCTACACAAAGTGTAACTCCCCTGCTAGCTAATTACTATATCATATATATATATATATATCTATAAATGCCCCAATCTACTTATAGTTAAAATAACATTTTTTATGAATGAAGAGTACTTTATCCTATCGATGCTAGCATGAATTTACGATTAGTCATAAGGATTAACGAGT
>NBIL01147643.1:0-11500 GCA_002752925.1 Viola pubescens var. scabriuscula | reverse complement strand
GAACTAATTGATAAAATGGAATGCAATCAAAGCAGTAAATAAACAAGTAATGAATGAAATCAGATGATGAGAAAATTCTTAGTAACGACATACCCAATGTCATAATTCACATATATTGATCATTGATGCAAGGATGTTTAAAATTGAGTTTCAAAAGGAGGCTATAGAAATCAGGTTCACTTTGACTTCCTACTCTCCTCGTAATCAAGTTTCTTAAAGAGACCCTCTATTAAGAACCCTAACCTTCATAGTAATCGTAAGGTTCATGATTGAGCCATATTGTAGTAGTTTTTACCACCAGTTTTCCTATCTATTTGAAAGGTATTCTACTATTCCCAGTAGGCATTCTCTTGATTATTGTAGGAAGCACATTTGAGATTCAAAGGAGCAAAAGGAGAGTGAAAGTGAGGTATTCTGGACATTCGTGAGGAAAGTAGCAGCTATCAACTAAGGGCCTGTGATTACTTCTCTTGACCAAGACAAATCTGTCTTGATCAACCCCTCGCCAGCGAAGAAACCCGTCGAACAGACAGTGGATTGAAGACGCATCCTGTTATTCTGTTTCCTTTAATAGAATTCTTTTGGGAGGAGGAGAGTAATTAAATTACATTAAGATAAAATTAGAGTTTGATTGGGATTTTGTTTCCCGTTTTGTCTTTATCACTTCCGCTAATTTCTAGGAAGAGAGGACTATTTATACTCTTCCTAGGGTTTTTGAGAAGAGGAGGTCAGAACTTCTAGTTTTGAATTCGCCGTTTGGGATTTGAACCTCCTTCTTTGTTTTAGTCTTTCATATACTTTGCTCCTCCAGAGACGGAGGATTTCTTATTAATTCAATAGACAGTTTATTTTGCTTTCTATTATGTGTATGAGTAGCTAAGTTTTTATTCTTAGTAGAGGCGTCAAGGCTTGAGTATGAGTTTGCTTGAGGCCTAACTGTTCTTATTAATCTGCATTTTTACATTTAATTGATCTCGCGCTTTATCTTATGTGTTTTCTGTTCGGTTTTAGAAGTAGCTAGTTTACGATCTGACGGATCGCACTACTGTCATTTCCTTTGGCCGTGGATTATCGACCAAAGGGATCGAAGTAGACTCCTACGCGCTAGCGGTAGACCGTGAAACGGTAGGGGGAAAGGTTAATCAGAACCAGACCCTATTGACACTCGTGGAAACTAGTCTAGAGTTGTCTTCCCCTATTCGATTATCTGTCAGTCTAGTAAACCCTTTAACCAGCAAGGTGCTGGCTGGCAAGGCATCACTGTATTCCTACGTACATTTGGCCCTGGGGTGATGTTGATACATGAGGGAAGTCAAGGAACAAGTAGTATCTTGATCCTATAACAACTCTCTAGATTGCAGATGAATATTCTTACGTCGATGATTGCATCTCATATCTCATAACTGCCAAGCCTCTACTAGGAGTTTGTCCAAATTCTATTTTCTCACTTCTATCAACCTGTCGTCTTGATCAAGGATACTTTCTTCCTTGACTAAGACTGTTTTAATTATTCTCCCGCATTACTTTCAAAACAATCCCCCTTTAAAACTCCTCTTTAGTGTTTTTAATCCATTTCAAGTACTAATTTAAACTAGTCCTTTTTCCCTGTGGATCAAACCTCTTACTTACTATCTGTAATTCATTTTGTCTTTAGTAGTGAGTTATATTTATAAATTTAATTTTGAGTGGATTTGACACCCACCAAATTTTGGGGCCATTACCGGGGAATACGGTTACTAATTTTGTGTTTACTTGTTATTGTACTTTAGATATGGAGGATCAACAATGAGTGGAGTTGACCCTAAGGGAATCAGATCAGGGAACGAAGCCTATTACTCATTCTTGTCTTGATCTACCACCAGGACCATCAAGCCAAATATTATACAGAACATCAAAAAGTTCTGTGGTCGTCCCGATGAAAATCCCTACATTCATTTAAGGATCTTCCATCTGGAGAGTGAAGCTCACAAACCTCAAGAAGTGATACGAGCACGGAAGCACATGGCTACTTCACGAGGAGCAACCGAATGGTGGCCTTGCTCTTGAAAACCCTTAGAGCTGAGGAGGATAACTTGGAGGCTCGGGAAGGGTGGACAACATGTGTGCATGCCAACGCCCAGACGTGCTTGACAAGCAAGCCCAGCCAAGTGCTAGCGGTATACCGCCAGACCCCGAACTGTACACCGTTAGCTTCGACATGAAATGTCATTTTGGGCAGCGGGGCTAGCGGCATACCGCCAGGTCCCAGACGGTATACCGCTGACTCATTCTCAAGTCATTTTGAGCTATTCATGTGGCCAATCAAAGAGCTTCAAGGCCCTATTGTTAAAGGGTATTCAGGGGCTTTCCCATGTAATAAGTCTTAGGTATAAATAGAAGGAGATAAAATCTTTTATACCCGGTCTTTGATTTGAATGATATCTTCATCATGGGCCAATTATCTTAGTTAGCAATTAGGGTTCTTAGAACCAAGTTATCTTCATCTTGTCAAACAACCAGGTTGTCCATCCTTGTTGGTAGAAGGGTCAACTTGATTAGAGATCCTTGTTAGTGACATAGAAAGGTATCCTTATCTTGTTGTAAGGAGGGTTTTCTCCACTATCAAGTTCAATACAAGTATCTTCCAATACATCTCTATCCTTCTTCCACTATTACCGCTGCATATTACTCCATATTTCCATCTACAATCGTCCGTCTTCCTATCAACTGTCTACGTTTACCATCCTCTCGAAGAGGCCTAGATCCATCCGTTCGTCATCAAGCGATCTTGTCTCCAAATCAGAACTAAGACCATATCATATGGTAGCAGAACATTTGGTCATCCTCTAGGTTGGTATTCTTGAGTTTTTGACCATCTTCGCCACGTTCCTTGTCATTTTGAGATCATTTGAAAAAAATTCAGTTTTGGCCAAAATTTTTATCTTCTTGTGATTTGATCTTGTTTGAGCTTGAATTCCTGGAAAAATAGTGTTTTTGTTCATCTTCCAGCTGCAAATCTTCATCTTCTTTCCTCTTACACATTCATGTGCTATTCATGTTCTTCATGGCATTCAAATCTTCTTACTTTTGCATGAACAAGGTGACAAAGGTGTAAGTGGTCCATTTTTATTTGCTTATGTAGTTGTCATCCACACACTCTCCTTCTAGTATCTTCTTTTAGCATATGCCTAGGATATTCCTAAGGTATTTATGGTAAACTTGTGCAGCACACACTTGCCACATCATGATACGATCCTTGTTGCGTAAGGATGCGTAACACGTAATTCTCATCTAGTTCAAGTCTGGATTTCGGATGCGGAATGATAGTGACTCTTCTTGTCAAACTTAGACGCACTAACAACCTGTGTTAGCACTCATAATCGATACAAGATGAGGGTTCTTAGATCGAATTCTAGACCTATATTCAACCTGTGAATACACTTCTAGGGGAAACAACACAAGGGATGAACTTTCAAGTTTTACTAGATAATCAATCGAGTGTTCAGACTCAATGGAAGACAAGGTTCACGCATGAACAAATTGGAGATTAACTCACAAGACAAAGTTTATATTTTTGATAAAATGAAGGAACCTTACAACGTTGCCAAAAGGCTTCCTTAAATAGTCTAAAATCTAACCCTAGCCGAAAATGGAAACAAACATGCTTTCCATTCGGCCCATAACTCTAATTACCAAATAAACTGAACATAATTAAAAAAAATAAGTTCTGAAATTAAATTAACTTAATTAAAAGTCAGCACACAAAGGAAAACGCAAGGCTTCATGCGTTTTGGCCAAAACGCTTCCAAAGGTACGACTCCAACAAAATCCAGAAAGTCCGTTGTCGTCATGACGACAAGACCCGACGCTCAAACTACTCCCTCTCTGTTTCTTTCGTCATGACGATAAGACACGTCACTAGGCGCAGGTTCTTCTCGCGTAGAACGGTCTCCTCTAAGTTAGCCTCATGCTCCAGCTCCTTGTAGATGAGTGAGGATAACTGACTTTGTAGCTTCTTGGCTCTCGCTCGAGTCATTGGTCCTGTGGGTGGCATAGGTATGACGGACGCGCTCGATGTGAAGCTATGGTCTGGGTTCGCATCATTCCCTCCCTCTTCAAAAGAATTCGTCCTCGAATTCACATCAGCAGCAACGTCGACGAGATCATCACCTATATCAAATAAAGTTTAGTCAGTAACATTAAATGTAGAACTCACGGAGGCATACTCACTTGGTAGTTCGAGTTTGTAAGCGTTGTTGTTGACTTTCTCTATGATCTGAAATGGTCCGTCGCCTCTTGCAAACATTTTCCCACGACGTTGGGCTAGAAATCGCTCACGGCGTAAGTGCAGCCATACCCAATCACCAACCTCGAAGGAGACAAGCTTTCTCCCTTCGTTCCTCTTGGCCACCAATCTTGCATTCATGTGCTCAATGTTAAGCTTGGCCTTCACATGCAACTTCTTGACCAACTCGGCCTTTGATACAAGCTCAAGCGCACACCGATACCACTCTAGGAGCAAGCAAGTGTTGGCGCTCCTCATGAAAACCTTAAGGAGTGAGGAACATGAAGAGAAGGGAAAAGAAGGATGGAGAACTTGTATTCATTCCATTACAAGTCTTCATGGGCAGCCCGGACCAACCATGAGGAATTACGCGCCAAACCCTCGCAACCCGTGAGGCGCACCATGCCTAACCCTAGATCACCATGAGCACCACAAGGCTCAAGATTCTCCTTTTACTTTGGACTTCGGCTAAGACCATCAAGGATGCAGCAAGTACAAGCTCCTTTGTCCAAGGGTGGAAGGGTATTTTACCTTGTATTTTGAGGCCAAGTATAAAGGCCAAACACTAAACACTTTTTAGCTTGTCTTTATTTTTGTGATATTCATCAATCAAGACCAAACCTTAGCTTAACTTAGGGTTTTTGGAACCGGGCCTTGTTAGAAGGTGAAATTCATCTTTTATTTAGCTTTGTATTGAGTAGGTTGGTGCGTGTTAGGCACATCAAGGATCATTCAAAGTTAGATCAAGATCCTCTTAGTTTTCTATGAAAGTTAAGAGTTCCTTTCATTGTTTTGTCATCAACACCTCTCCCTTATTCCTCCATTAAATCCGCTGCCTTTCCCTTGTCTCCTAAGGACGTTATCCTCTCCATATCTATCATCTACCTCTGGCCATCATCACCCACGCAAGTCTTCATCAAATCCATCCGTCTTTGAGGCTAGATCGGCTCATTTCCTTCATCATCCAATCCAAGTTTCCATCCTTGGAACTTGAGTTGTATCAAGTGGTAGCAGAGCTATTGCCTCTAGGTTGGTATTTTTCTGTGTCTTGTGCATCTTTTGGGCCATTTTGGAGGGATTTCACCCATAGAAATCACTTCACAATCGTTTTTACAAAAGGTGCTCAAAGCTGTCTTTTTCGGTTTTTGGTAGCTCAACTTTGGAGCAACATATCTTATGTTTCCGTTCATCGTTTTTCTTGTTTCTTGAGTCTATCTTGTAGTATTTTCTGTCTAGTTTCTTTTGGTCATTTTTCGGAATTTTCTTCACACTTTTACCTGCTCAAACATCCAAAGTTCAGTCGGTTGTGTTCTTGGTGTTCTTGCCTTGTTCTTGAGTCTTCAAGCGTGTTCTTCTTGTAGCCTTTTTTGATCCGAATGTCTTGAGTTGCTTGGCTTCATTTTGTGTTTAGATTTGATTAATCTTAGCATTAGTTGGGACTAAGACACCATCATCTTGTCATCCCTTCCTTCCACACACAGAAGCTTGCAATTTTCAGCTTTTACCATTTTTGGTAATAAAGCAAACTAGGCTTCCTATCAAACATCCTATATTTGGACACCAACTTGTAACCTTTGACAGCAACCTTGACACCTCCGATTTGATAGCAACCTTGACACCTCCGATAGACACCCCCCCCATCCCAACCGAACCAACTAAGGTGCCAACTTCATTCACAACTAATCTAGTTGGTTAAATTTTTAGCAAATTCAAAATACTTGTCATTCACACTTTGCACAAACACAACTACTTGTCTTTCACTTGCTCCTTCTTTTAAGTGACATGTCTTTCCTTACTTAGACTCTCTTGCACTCATCTCTCAACAAAAAAAAAAAGAAAAAGAAATAGAAAAGAGAAAGAAGAGAAAACAACAAGGGAACTATCTAAAAAAAAAAGAAGAAGAGAGAAATAGCCATCCCCTCTTCCACAAAAAAAAAAAAAAAGAGAAAAGATTGAGAGCTTGAGTCAAAGCAAGAGATCAAGTAGTTTGTCATTCTTCAAGTGTTGTAGTTGCTTGTGGTGTGCTTGCTTGCCATCTTATCTATCTTGGTTGATAAGTATTTGTTTCTCTTCCTTTTGTAAATTTCAGATTTCTACAAACTGTTTCGAGGGCCTCATTTGGTTTCAAAGCTGGGAACGTTTCCTTTGATAGAAAATTCTGAAATTTTGACATCAATTGCAACTTTTTAAGAGGAACATTTTGTTTTCAGACCATTTCTTTAAATTTTGTGGTCTTCACTCACTTTTCGTCTCGTTAAGGAATGTGTGTAAAGCTCTCTTATTTTTTTTTTCTGTTTTGGAGTTTACATTGCTTTTTCCTTTCGTTGCCTTTATCATCTTTATTTTTGAGCTAGCTTTTCTTGGTGTCCTTGGTATATCCTCCTTGCTTCCAACATCTATCTACTCTCAATCATTCTTGTGTGCATTTCATCTATTTCTTGAACATTTAGTGATTGTCCTTCCCTTTCTTCCCTACTCTAATTGTCATTGCTACTTCTTGTGCTTTCCTTGATTCTTTAGAGTCATTGTTAAGTTGCCACGGCGTTGTGCTAGAAAATGTTCGCGAAGTAAATGCAACCAAACCTAATCACCCACGGCAAAGGAGACAAGTTTCCTCCCTTCATTTCGTTTTTGCGCCACCCCAGCGTTCATACGTTCAATGTTGAGCTTGGCCTTCTCATGCATTCGCTTCACCAATTCAGCCTTCCTTGCACCATCTAAGCTAGAAATATCACTTAAAGGTAAAGGAATCAAATACAACGGGGTTATAGGCTTAAAGCCATAAACAAGCTCAAAAGGAGAATAATGCGTAGCCGAATGAACAAAATTATTGTACGCAAACTCAATAAAAGGCAAATTCTCCACCCAAGTTGAAACATGTGAACGAACTACAGTACGCAACAGTGAACCCAAGGTTTGGTTCACTACCTCAGTCTGACCATCGGTCTGAGGATGAGATGAAGTAGAATAGAGCAACTTTGTACCAAGTTTCTTCCACAGGACTCGCAAAAAATGGCTAAGAAACTTAGTGTTACGATCACTGACAATAGATAATGGGACACCATGCAATCGTACCACTTCTTTAAAGAATATCTCAGCTATAGCAGTTGCATCATGAGTAGTGTGACATGGAATAAAATGCGCCATTTTAGAAAAACGATCCACGACCACAAAGACACTGTCCTTACCATGTCTATTCCTAGGCAAACCCACGACAAAATCCATGGACAAATGGGTCCAAGGATGAGACGGGACAAGTAAAGGCATATATTCACCATGATTAGCAACTTTAGACTTGGCCTTACGACACACAATACAATGAGCAACAATACGGACGACATCGCGTTTCATATGTGGCCAATAAAAGTGTTCTTTCAAGGTATCTAATGTTTTATTCAAGCCAAAATGACCCATTAAGCCGCCACTATGTGCCTCATGTATAAATAAATCACGCAAGGAGCAACATGGAACACATAAGCGTTTGTCTTTAAACAGATATCCATCATGCTTGTAAAATTTAGACAAACTCAGAGCGGATCTCAGAACGGACTTCCAAACTATCCTTGATGTCGTGATTAATCTCAGCGAGCAGCAACATGCCCCAACCACCACTCCACCGCCTCACAAGACGACCCGTCTGGACCATAGGTTTGGATAAATACCCCAAGTCATTTCTTTTCATTTTGCAATCTTTTGTACATATTTAATTTTTCTTCATTCGTGAGTCACCTTCACACATTGAGGACAATGTGTCCGATAAGTGTGGGGAGGAGTTTTGTGTCTATGTCTTGCATGATCTATGTGATTTTACGTTCTATGTGATTTTAAGTGTTTTTGCTTTCTTGCATGATTTTTTCACACTAATTATGGTTCAATCAACTTCTCCACACTTAATCGATGCTTGCCCCCAAGCATACTGATCTAAAGACAGTCGAAATAAAACACACAAAAAAGGGTAAAATCAAAATCCAACAAGTTTCCAGACATCCATCTCATCACATTGAATCTTTTAACACTTCAGTTAACAACTCCCTCCCTTAGTATCAAGCCCTAACCAAGACCCCAAACTCACTATTTTTGGATAATACCATAATCGAACGCTTAATTAGAATTCATGTAAAGGAACAAAATAGATTTTTGAAAAACAGACCAGCTCCCTGAACACATGTGTAAACTTACAAGCTTAAACATTAACAGGCACACCATAATAAATCTTTACTTTTCCTTCCTCTGCTTGACTACTAACTTTTTCACCTTTTTGCAACTTTTTATTTTTATTTTTATTTCTTTCTTTGGGCGATCCTTTTCCTAATGTTCCCACTTGCTGAGGCAAGAACATCTGGGGGTCTAAAAGTTTCTTGGATTTTCCCGCTTGTTCTAGACAAGAAAACTGAGACAGGTGACTTAGAGTTTCCTTAGTTTCTCACTCGAATGGAGGGAGAAGCCTGGGACAGATTGCTTTGATTATCATATTTTTCATTTGCACATTGATCTTTTTACCAGAGCAATGACATTTAATACCACAAGTAGTCAAGCAGAACCTTGGAAACTTTTACAACCACAGTGCCAATGTTTAAAAGCTGAAAGCTAGATGTGTTAGGATCGGGGGCAATTTACTTTCAATGAGGAAAATATTTTATTTTGGTGTTCCTTTTTAAAAATTCATGGTAAAGCATAAGTATCATGGCACTATACAAATGTAGTGAGTTTAAAGATTACAAGGAACGTAACCTTGCAGGTATTGAAAATGTTATGCCAATTATTTTGCCTTAGTACTAAAACAGGGAGTTGTTCAATCAAGTGCCATTGTTTTCAATATGATGAGATATATGTCTAGAACTTGCTAAATTCTAATTTTTGAAAAATATAGCAAAACATAGATCATGCATCCTAAAAACACACAAAAAAATAAAAACAAAAAGGCATGCAACTCTCTAGAAAGCGAAAAATTCATGCAAGAAAACAAAAACACTTAAAATCACATAGATCATGCAAGACATAGACGCAAAACTCCTCCCCACACTTATTGGACACATTGTCCTCAATGTGTGAAGGTGACTCACGAATGAAGAAAAATTAAATATGTATAAAAGATTGCAAAATGAAAAGAAATGACCTGGGTATTTATCCGGACCTACGGTCCAGACGGGTCGTCTTGTGAGGCGGTGGAGTGGTGGTTGGGGCATGTTGCTGCTTGCTGAGATTAATCACGGCATCAAGGACAGTTTGGAAGTCCGTTCTGAGATCCGCTCTGAGTTTGATATTTTCAAGTTTATGGGAGGTCTGATTGTCTCTGATGCGGTTAAGTTGTTGCTGCATGTCTAGCAAAATGGAGTGAAAATCAGCCTGCAGCTGGGGTCCTTGGCCAAGGGTGTTTTGCTGGGCCTCTTGTGATGGTGGAGCTTCAGCTGCTGCTCCTTCTTCAGGCGGTGGTGATTGTGGTTGTGCTATCTTGTGGGCGATCTTTAGGGGTGCCAATTGGTATGGCTCAGTCTTGTCTCCTCTGAAGTTCTTCTTCTCCTTGGATGTGATACCTGTATTATAACATACAATGCCATTTTCCAGATGGAAAAATCCCAACTAGTCAAAGTATCAAAAAATAAGAGTTTTGAGGGCATCCACCTCAAGTAGCTTAGCAGTTTTGTAATTAAGCAGACCTGATTTAAATGCAAACATAGTAATCAGGCTGCCTAAAATCATCCTGTGCTTAGGTAAGCTAGCAAGGTATTGTTTAGCAATTAAAAATCCAGGGCTAATCCTCTTCCCTGTGTGAAAACACCAAAGAATAAATAGCTTAGTTTTTGATAATGCGCCAGACATTCCAGTCTTGGCGAAGAGGTTGATGGAGATCACACGGTGCAGAATCCTCAACACTGGGTCGCAAAGCTGGTGAGCCCTGGTCTTCTTGTCAAGCACAGCTGTTGGGTCCTCTGTATATTCCCTAAGGATAGCTTCAGCATCCCAGTCATGTGGGATCTCATACACGATGGAGGAGTACCATGGGGCCATGTCTTGGCCTTCTGGTAAGAAACCAAGCATGACATCAAACTCGTGGAGAGTCAGATGTGTCCATTGGTTGCACAATCTGAAATTGATAGTTTCTTCTTTGTAAAGGTTGGGTCTGTCTCTGCCCTTGCACTCTAAAGCTTCCTGATCAATCCAAATAGTATGGAAAAATTCTAGACATAGCTCAGTGTGCACGCGATTAGTCAAAAATATAATAGAATTCCAATTTACATCATTCACCATTTTTTTCAGTCTAGCGAAAATGTCTAGACTTTCTAGCAATGCCAAATCAAAAATTAGGCAATTGGTAATCTCACCTTGCCTTACCCATTGTTGAAGCTTTTCTTTGCCTGCGGCATCATCTCTTTTCAACCAGCCACCAAACTTAGCAGATTGGGTAGCAAGTTTTGCACCTTTTTCAAGTGCAGGGACTGATGTAGCGTCCTCTATCGGTTCACTCCCGCTGCTGTCAATTGGTGTTGCTGGTTCTGTTGTTTCAACGGGCTTCATGGGCTCCTTCCCTTTCCTGCTCTTGGGTGTAGATGGTTTCTTTTTGGTCACTGGGTTTGTCAATTTGCCGCTTCGCTCCCTCAATTTCCTTTTGCTAGGCTCATGAGGCATAATTGGGGAAGTAATCTTGATGGGTTTTCCTTTTTCGGTTCTGGGTTCTGCTTTCTTCTTCTTGGAAAGGTATTATTTGAGTGGCATGTCCATTTCCATGGCTGTTCTCGAGTCGAATTCCGTGGTCGCCGAGACTTGTCCTATTTCTGGAGGGGAATTCGTGAGGTCTGGAACTCTGGGTGTGGCTCCCTTGGTCTTGTCGAAGTCGACTAGGACTTCGGTGGTGAATTTCTCAGCGGAACTGGTGGTAGAGGTTGACTGCTCCGGTTGGGTAGTCATGGGTAACTACATCTGTCGCTCGCTCTGTGGCTTAGGGTTGGCATCAGTCGGGTGTGGCTGAGCAACGATTATGAGGGAAATCAGTTCAGGGAATGTTGTAAGTAGTTCTGGGTATTTCTTGAGTGCTTCGAGTCTATCGAAGAGTGTTTGTGGGTTGGGCATGGTTTCCTTTTTGAGTGTTTGAATGTGTAAGGGCAGGTGCTGAGTAAGCTAAATTTTGCTTGTGAAATTTGGAACGGTTGCAAAAGGGGATGGTTGTTCTTTCGTATGCCCTTTTATACTTTCTGCAGGACATGTGACAAGGTAAATGTCTCCGTACCAAGATAGTGT
>NBIL01147627.1:0-10417 GCA_002752925.1 Viola pubescens var. scabriuscula | reverse complement strand
GGCAAAGCACACTATCAACAAACTTGAACACTTAAAGATGGACATTCATCTAGCTCTCTTGCTTTTGACTCAAGCTATGCACCTTTTTTTTGTTTTTTTGATGAAGAGGGGGTGGCTATTTCACACTTTTTTTTTTTTTTGATAGTCCCCTTTCTCTTCTTTCTTGTTCCTTCTTTCTTTTTCTTTTTGTTTTTTGATAACAGAGTGAAGAGAGTTAGGAGATGAGGGACATGTCACATGAAAGATGGAAAGTAAGTGAACTACAAGTAGTTGGGATAGGGTGCTGAAAAAAAAAGGTTTAACTAAACCCTTTGGGAAAAGGTAACTGAACTAAGGTTGTAGCTAACTTAGTTGGTGGTTTAGTTGTAAGGCAAAGGAATGACCGTTGGGATTAGGGAGTTGGTTAGGGGGGTGTAGGGGCAGAGGTGCTACCAATCCTAGTTGTGGTCAGCCTAGCTTACCCGAAATGGGGAGAAAGAGGTGAGGTAGCCAACTTGCTTTGATACCAAAAATGGTAAAAGCTGAAACTGCAAGGTTCAAAGTGTTGGAAGGGGGGATGACAAGAGTTTTGGTGTCATAGCACATTTAATGCTGAGACACTTCAGATTTCAAACACCCCAAGAAGCTGAAACACTCACAAAATAGATCAAAGAAGGCTACCAAAGAAAAATCCCCTAAAGAACTCAAGAACACCAAACAGACAGCCCATGGGATAAGTGAATTTTGAGTAGGAAAAAGATTTCAGAAAATTCCCCAAAAATAACTAAACGAAACTAGACAGAAAGAGCTACACTTTAGACTCAAGAAATAAGAAAAAAGAAGACATAAAACTCAAGATACACTCAGAGGAAGATGAACCCGAAAAACTGAAAATAGAAAAATTTGGAACAACAAGAGATTACCAAGTGAGCCACTTGCTCACAACGATGAAGGTGTCGTTGTTGGTGAAGGAAATGCAACCTTTGAGGCAGTTGGCGCTCCGCTACCAAATGATAGGGTCCAAGCTCCGTTGAAGAGTTTGGCCGGATGTTTGAAGAGCACTGATCTAGCCTCAAGCTTGGTTGACTTAGGTAACAAGCGGATGAGTGTGGATTTGGAGTTTGGATGCGGAATTGGTGGGTGAAAATGGGAGTGATGATGCAGCAGAAATGTGGATGAAAGGTGGAAAGGAAATGATATTGGATAAACAACTTAGATGTTTGAGGAAACCCTCTTGATGACAAGATCAAGCAACCTTCCTATGAAAAGACTAAGAGAAATTTGGACAAGACAATTGATTCTTCAACAGGAAGATCAATTGGAAACCTAGACAAGATTAGTCTAAGACAAGGCTTAAGGCTTAAGAGAAATATCTTAACATCAAAAGCAAGCACAAAATGGGCTAAGTCCCACAATATATAGTTCTAGGTTTTTACATAGGGAAAAGACCCTAAACACCCTTTGACAAAGGGCTTCTTTCCTTCCTTGATGATGGAGGCCAAAAGGTAAGGCTTTGGAGTGTGTCTCAGCCTTGCTCTCTTTGACGCTAAAGGTCATGGGTTGGTAGGGTTCGGTACGGCCTCGGTCCGCGTGAAGTCATGGCTTGGTCGGGCCTCCCATGAGGCTTCCCATGCACTTGAGTCCTCCTTCTTTAGTGAGGCCGTTTGACAAGGAACATAAGTAGGGGTCGTGGCGTTGGCATGAAGGCAAAGGCACCAGCGAGCTACATCCTCGGAGATAGTCTCCTCGGTCCTAAGTGTCTCAAGAAGGAGGGCGACGACTCCCTTGCTCCTTGTTGCGTGCTCATGCTCCACCCTTGGGCTAATGATGGTCACATCCTTGCTCCTTGTGGCATAGTTGTGTGTGGCACTTGGGCTCGTATCAGGGTTCCATGATCCTATAGCAACTCTGTGGATTGAGGATGAATATTATTGTGTCGATGATTGCATCTTATGTCTCATAGCTGCCAGCCTCTACTAGGAATACGCTCCCCTATTGAATTCTTAATTCCTGTTGACTCCGTCTTGACCAAGAACGCATTATTCTTGGCCAAGATAGCTTCTGCTTTGATTTATTTGTTTGTTTTTAAATTTCTGCACACAACCCCCGCTTCCACCCAAGCGTTGTTACTGATTCTCAACAAGTACGCACAAAGTTTAGTTCATTATCTCCCTGTGGATCGAACCTCTTGCTTGCTAACTACCGTATGTTTGTTCATAGTAGCGAGTTGTAATTTATTTTTGACAGATTCGACGCCTGTCATGGCCGTAGGAAATTGATGTAGTTAGTTTAAGTAGTAAAAAACTCGCGCGACGTGAACAATTTTCAAAATAATTATTCATTCGATATATGTTAAAATAATATTCAATAATCATGCATGATATGTTTAGTAATATTTTGACTATCAAACTCTAAAGAATTGAAACCAAAATAAAAGAAAACGCAACTAATTTTTTCTGTATAAATATTAGTATGAACACTTGCATAGATAATTTGTTGCGTAATAACCCTTCGATGGGCTGGTTGATAAGTTATGGTATTATTGGGAGTGTAGTAACTGAGTTTGGTAAGTACAATTTCACGTAAGAGATTGTAAGCTCTTACAGTCAACATTTATTCCTCTTTCGGATCGATGGGCAAAGCGTTGTAAATTGAACTCTGATTTCTTTTGAACCTAAATGTATGGATCAATGTTTTAAAAACCGACCCGGCTGACACGTTGAACCGGATTCAACCGGGGTTCGACCGAGGTTCGACCGGGTTGAACCATTGGTATAGTGTGAACCGTTCACACAGCGAACTGTTCGAGCTTAGATGATTAAACCGGATTGAACCGGCCCGTTTTGGGCCTCTGATGGGCCGGCCCATGCCTGTAATGGGCCGGGCCATCAAAATTTCTATATTCTTAAAAAAAAAAAAAATCACCAAAACGACGTCGTTTTGGTGAATAGTATCGAACCGGTCAGGTGGATAGCGGGTTGACCGGGTCACCAGTTTTGTAAAAACCGGCCGGGTCAACCGATTTTTTCCGGTTCGATTGCAGGTCCGGTCCAAAAGCTGAACCGACCCGAAATCGTCCCCGGGTGGCGGTTTAACCGGTCCGACCGTCCGGTCGGTCTGGTTTTTAAAACACTGGTATGGATGCTTCGGCTGTATATCCAGTTAGATGGTTTTTGAAAATTTAAAGTTGTATATGTTTTGTGGGGGATGTAAGGAGATAATGTCATTAATAAGGAAAGTTAATAACCAAGTAAGTGTAGTGCATTGTGCCATCGAAGGTAAACTTCTTAGAATATAGAGGTCTAAATTAGTTTGTAACAACCGGCATTGTAGTGCAAAATGACTTGAAAAAGTTTAGAGTTGGATACGTTTAAGATACGATGGTGAGTTATGGTTGTACAAACATCTACAAAAAACAATCTGTCAATGTTCTCTTGCCCTGACAATGATGGACAAGTTGTTTATCCTGACGACGTTCAGAGGTGAAGAAGCAAGCCAATATTTGTTCTTAAAATCTTTTGAATAAACGGAAGGAGTTAGGTTAATAGGTGTTTTGTGACAACAAAGAATTTAATAGCAATAGAAAAAGTAACTACTGCTGACATTGTTTCAACAAATTGATCATGAGGGATGTTGTCCACGACAGAGCTAGACACCATCGCCGTGAAGTCATTTAGTTATGTAGCTAGTGTTTTGAAGGCCTCTATTGCTCTCTTTGTTCTTTCATCCGCTGTTGAAGCCGCATCACAAGCAATTATAGCAAACTTATGAGTGTGATCAAAGCGTTCGTCTGGTTTGGATAGTCCGGAGTTGTCTAGTTGGGGAAGTTTAACAGTTACGTGTGCCCTAACGATGTCCATTCTCCAGCGCCTAAGGACAAAGTGATTTGGAAGTGTCTGAACGTCCTCCTCCCTGGAAACCTGTAGTAAATGACAACATACTATCCCTTTTGTCTCAAACATGGCGCAAAAGCACTTGAAGTCCAGGGGATCTCTGGTCATTGTTACATGGGTATTTACTTTATCACCTTCAGTATTAACTATCTCGCTAATAGAGAAATGCGCCACTCCATTTGCCTCTGAAATCTTATTGACCTTACAGTACAACAACTTCAAAAGCTCGTTCTGAAATTCCTTAAACTTTGCTATTGTGTTTACTGTAATGAATTGCCTCTCTAGTGGTAGTATTGTTTTGGGCAGTAGATCCTTGGATGCACATCTTACGTCCTCACTGTTTTCCTTTTCGATTTTATCTCTCAATGCTTTGTCATACTACTGGATGAAATTGAGAACTGTTGTATGGTTGTTGACGTAAGCGTGGAAGAAGCAATTAACACCTTCACTATGTTGTGTTGACTACATCCCTACTGTGAAGGTACGTTTGAGGTAAGCAGGAATCCACATTTCGCAGATTACATACAAATCTAACAGTCATTTGTCTCTTTATAGGTTGTGGTGTTCAATAAACCTGATCTAATTTAACTCAAATTCCTCCACCTCTTGTACTTTATACAACAAGTACTCCAAATCATCCTTCACCTTTTCGTAGTTGGGCTTCCTTCATAGCTTGGATGGAATTTTACGTGTAAAATGCCAAAGACAGAACCTGTGTTTCATATCTGGGAAGACTGTAGCAACTGCTACCTTTATCGAACCACACTGATCAGTCAAAATAGCAGTAGGCGCAACACCACGCATGCACTCTTTCCACGTGTTGAAAAGCCATGTAAATGATTCTGCATTTTTCGACGAAAGCAATGCCCCTCCAAGTAGAATAGTGTGGCCGTGATGGTTGACCCCAATGAAAGGGGCAAACGACATTTCATATTTATTTTTAAGGTAAGTTGTGTCAAACACAATAACGTCACCAAACGCTTCGCATTCGGCCCTGCTTCGTGCATCTGCCCTGAAGACATCCTACAGCCTACTTTCGCTGTCCCATCTGATGTCGAAGAAGAACCTGTTGTTTTTCTCCATCATTTTCCTAAAATAGTCCAACATAGCAGCTGCATCCCCGTCTTGTAGGAACTTCCTCCTTTGTACCGAGAAGGCATTGTGAAGGTCTTGTTTGAGGAATGACATATTTTCGTGTCGCCCTATTTGTTGTAGTAGAGTTCTGTGTGTCTGGGCAATACCGATACCTGTCATTAAAAAATAATCTAGTAGTGTTTTAATGATGTAGTAGTGGGAGACTGAAATAGGTGGCATTCCATTACTATTTTAAAATGGGAGTGCACTGGTGAAATGAAAATATGTGTCGTCACAATACAAGTTTTAAAGACCAGTGGACTTCATAAGAGAACTAACTTGAAAGTGTGTTTGTGTTGCATTAATACATTGTAACAACATTTCATAGTTATCAATCAGATTTAGGGGATGAATCAGGATCATCAATTACAGGGTATGGGCAAAAAATGGAGAAGCAAAGTGGGTGAGGAATTATCATGAAGGTCTTAGAGAAAAAGTAACCAAAAATTTGCATCATTGAGTCTATCCTCTTTACTAAAAATTTAAAACCACAAACAGAGTATAAAAATATCCGCATTAATTATAAACGTTAAACCACATGAAGAACACACAGTGGGCAAAGAACATAAGCTTCTAACAAGTTTATGTGAATAGGTCTACTATTGACTAATATTGGCCATCATCTCACTCCACATGTTTCAATGTTACAACCTTACCAACAATTGTACTGCTAGATCACAATAATTGTACAAGTAGTTGCAAAGATCAGTATTACCATCAACTATAAATCAATTGTTGCGTAGAAAATGCTGGATTGTTAATTTAGGGCAACTTAGCAACAATGTATTGAGAAACAAATTGACTTGAAAAGTGAGGACAGTTATATAATATTACCGTTGGCGTGATTCAACAACATCTGAGTATTGACCGACCTTGAAAGTTAACTACTCTTATGTTACTAATTAAAAAGCCTAGAGTTAAAATGTTTTTGATATTTAGTCGCGGGATATGCCACATAGGATGCGGTTGTAACGAACATACACTTTTTTGAAACAATACATTCATTCATTACATTATGTGCTCCTCTTTTTATTGTCCCTTTGGGTCTAGATGGGGATGATGGCATACTGTGGAGAATGAAAACAGGGACACATGGGAATGGTTCATTCAGGGCTTGGAGCAGGCCACTAGAACTAGTAGTTGGGAAGTCCTCAGTTTCTTCAGTGAAATGCGGGAGGTATATACGGTGTATTAAGTCGAGTATGCTGTAGGTATTAACATGAATTAATTGGGTAGTTGTTACTGATAATCCCCTGTATTTGTCTGTCAACAGGGCCTACTTTATGCTTTGCAGGAGCGTACAACGCAATAGAGGTACTACCGAAGTGAAGTTTACAAGCGGTTGTTGGCGTATCAGATAGATAATGGAGAAGTACACACAAAGAACCATGACAATATATTTGATGCGGCGGCAAATGCCATTAAGGAAAAGGAGTTCAAGTTCCAATTTGACAGATTTGATGTGTGCAATGGCAAAGAAGCAAAGAAGTTTCTCAATCACATCGGTGTAGAAGCGTGGTCGAAACACCTTTGGCGAGAAGCGGCACAGTCAGGTATGACTACAAACTTGCCTGGTATTACTTTTCACACTTTAATGAAGGAGCACATGGATAAGCTAGTAATTTCGATGCTGGAAGGTATTCGGGTAAAGTTACTACGTTTGCGGAAGGATAGATACATGGCTGTAGAATGTAATCATGACATAGTTTGTCCGACTTCTCAAGGAATACTGGATGTGAATAAGGTGCAGCTCTGTTCTGCGATGCGAAGGAGATAAAGTAGTGGCAGTTTGAGGTTCATAGTGCGAGGGAGAAATTTATTGTAGACTTGACGAGGAAGATGTGTGACTGGAGTTTTTAGGAATTCCATGTAAGTATGTTGTAGCAACAATTAATGCAAATAAAGAAACTACTAAAGAGTATGTGTCTCCGTACCTTCTAAGGGTATGCTATCATTGTTAGTGGCCTAAGGGCTTGGAACCAGAGCGTGGAACAAGTATATGTGTAGGAGTTGTTAAGCGCAAGAAGGAATCTGTGTGTGTTGGAGTTTTTAAGCACAAGAAGGAAATTGTGTGTGTTGGAGTTGGTAAGCGCAATAGAAATACTGCTTGGGTGGTGCCGAGGGAAGATATGAGGAGGGGAGTCGGCTGGATGACTCTAGAGATTAAGTAGAAGTTGTATGATGAATATGGGTCGGATGATGCATGGGATGATGTTGATGATGAGAAAGATGAGGAGGATGACTTCTATGACAGCGACTGGTTACCAGGTTTGTCTAGAATGAAATGGTAGAACATATGCGCACCTTCATATTTTGGGTAGACTAATTGGGCATTTTCTATTATCACACTTTTTGCTTTGAAAATGTATTTTGAGTAGGTTTGTGTAGTTGCTATTTCATTGTCCGTAACGATGCAGCCATTAATCAAACCGCTTCACAATGGGATAGGGTCGAATATGTAACCTTATTCAGCAGACATTTTCTTATTAAACTAAGCATGTAAACTCATGTGTGTGCACTTCAGAATGCACTGTACTTATTATCCCAGATCGTTTGCAATTGAACGCAATTTGTAGTTACTGGTGGTTTGCCCTCAAAATCACTAAAATCATATTATACTCAATGACATTACGCAAAGGTTGTCATTAAAAATTAATCTATTGGAACAAAAATCGCGAATCCGATAATACGTTTTATCACTCCTTACACATTTACATCAGGATTAGTGATCCAACCAAAAATTCATAATTACTCTAAGTTAAAAAAAATGGCTGATGCGCCGACAAAGTCATAATATAGTGGCCATGTTATTATCTTGTTTTGTTTTGATGTAATTTACTTACAAGATAACCTGTACGCACTCAATGCTTTCTTACTTGTTCAGACATATATTTACAACCAGAATAGTGGTGTGGTAGTTAAGCTAGTATGCATTTTTAACCTACTTTTACGACACATATGGTTATTGCATGGTTATTGCATGGTTGTCGTTGTAACCTACAATTATAAGGAAAATATATTGCAATGTTATTGAGATAACTTGAGCCTCGTTTGGGTTTACATATCCTTTAAACGAAAGACTGGATTGCAATTACTCCAATCTTAAAGCAAAATGACTGATGATCTCACAAACTAATAATAAAGTGGCCATGTTATGTACTTGTTCTGTTGTGATGTTGATTTTTACTTACAATATAATGTGGTTCGCACTAACTTAATTGTCACTATTTCTTGTGAGATATTTACAACCCGGATAGAATTGTTGGGTGTGTTACTATCTACTTGTACGACACACGTGGATACAAAATGGTGGTCGTTGTAAGCCGCAATTTTAAGTACATTATATTACATCCCTTGACATAACTCGAAACTGGTATGGATTTACGTATCAACTCCATGACTTTGTAGTGCTAATATCGGATATTATCACAACACAATCATGTACAAAATAATTGGAAGTTTCATTTACAAGCATATAGGTGGTTGTTCAGTGTAACTCATATTGAATAACCCCGAACAAAACAACTATTAGAAAAAAATGACACCCCAAATTGTATACCAAAACATTCATTACGCCTTCATGAATGAATATGTTGCTAGTTTGTATCAAGTCACAGGCGTCGGCGCTTACCATGCCCTCTAAGCCGTCACATTCCTCCTCTATCTGATGCACCGTCACATCCCGCAGCTTGTTATGCTCGTGCATGATCAGCCAATGAAGAAGTTCTTTACGACTATTTCCATCGCATACGTGTGTTGCCTGAAAAGGAGAACCAAACAGTTAACACCGGACGCCTAAATATGCACATGCAAGCTTACAGCTATTGCAAATGTTAGAAATTCCCTCTGTCACTCACCGCACGTCCTAGATCAGAGGCTGCCTACTGCAAGTACATGGAAGCATAAACCCCGCAATCAAACCTGCAACACATTTGTTCACAAACACAATTACACCAACACATCAACATATTCCATCAAACTGTTGGAAAACACAATGAAACGATGCTTACACGTTTCCCTAGCGAGTGCATGTAAGAGGATCTACAACAAGCGCTACAAAATCATGTACCTCAGCTCCTCCTAGATTTGCTTCCTTGTACATATCTTAAGTAGCCTGAATGGCACTCACCTATAAAAAATCAAAAGAAAATAGAATGTGATGCGTATTCACAACAATGTCGAATTAGATAATACGTATGACATAATAAAAAACAAATACACACTGCTCGATAGGCTTGGGTCCTTCTAAATTTAAGGATCCACACAGTCTGCACACTATTCAACACAGATACCTTACCCAAGACCACATAAACAAAACCAACAACCCAGTGCTCTGGGGAAGGTCATTCCCTGGCAAGGACACGGTTCATCGAGAATATAATATGTGTAACAAATTAGAAAATTATAAGTGCTAACGAACAAGTGGACAATTCAAGTCACAGACAATGAAAAACCACGAACTGAGAATGATGTATTACCTTTTTGCAGTGCTCAGGAGGTCCTGCAAATGACCGGGCTAACATTCCAGAAAATAAAAAAGTTTGCTCCTGACCCTTCCTCTACTTCTTCTTTTTGCTGCATTATTATATGAAGAAAACAATTATCACTCACAACTATCGTTGCCTTATGAAAATATTTAACCTAAATTAAGCGGCCGGCATACCCAGAAAAATGATGGCAAGTACTATACATGAGTTTGGTCGCCCGAGGACCTTTCAGCCTCAAACAATGCCGCGCAGACTCCATCCACAACCTGCCACCAAAAACATTAACTCACACGTCGAATCCAATTGGTTTGCACATGAATTAAAAAAAACTTGACTTAGGTTATTAATTGCTTCACTTATAGATCTTGAGGAATCCATAGTGTCCTTAAGCTCTTCCAATTTATTTGGCCAAAGCTACCGAACTCGCACATTAGGGTGCTGGAGTTGCGCACACAAAAACATACTTTACTAAACTTCCATCATTTCAATACTTGAAAACACCTTTCATTAATCCAAATACTTACTCATTCAAGGATTTAGGCCCTTATATGTACCCCCACATACTTTCCGCTGATATCAGACCTGAAGGGCGGGTAAGAGCACCAACATTGTCATTGGTTGGCCCAGACTGGCCATCACCCGAGCACATGTTTTTCTCCTTCCTCTTCCTACCCTTCCTCTTGGCGCTAACACGCAACGTTGTGTAGGGGCCCTTGCCAGCCTTCCCAAAGAGCATTTTGGAATTGCCCCTTGACCCAGGCCTCTTCTTCAACCTAGTTACCCTTTCATTCTAGCCACCAGATGCTTCTGCTATTCCCTACCGTAACTGTTGAAGCGTTATGGTGCAAGCGTTATGGTATAAGTGTCAAAGGACATTACGTTAATGTGGCAAAGTAAAGGCATTAACGTTGTGTTGAAGAGTGA
>NBIL01147623.1:1179-14432 GCA_002752925.1 Viola pubescens var. scabriuscula | reverse complement strand
ATTATTCTAAATTTTTTGAATGTCTTTATAGGTGTCATTGTTGATAGGGTATGCTCTTTGTTTTCTATTTTAAAAATATGGTTATTTGGTTTTGTTATTTTTGTTGGTACATCACATTACATCAACACTCCTTCATTAAATTTATATTCCATGTTATCGGAGTTCTTTTGATAGTACAAAAAAGTATCTTTCATTTAGGCAGCTAAAGTAGACACTTTAATACCTTGCCCAATATTTTTTCATCAATCATTAACTTTAATAAAAAACTCTCAAATTATGTTCTCTTGGATTTCAAAGGAAGTGTATCCTTAAAATTAGAAAATAAAAAAACATAGTATCTTATATCTTAGTCTACTACTAACACAATATTTTTAGTTGATTTAAAAATTAGACTCATAATGGACTTTCTTCATTGAGTTAAAGTATTTTCTATAACCTCCATCATGCTTTGCTCACACTGATATATTTTAGTACTTTACTTTTTTATAATAGAGGCATAATTAATTCCTTAGAGTCACAGTCAATTTCCCTTGCTCAAGTAATCATTGGTTCTTTTTATATATTATTGACCAATAGCTCATGGAATCACATTCCTAACCATACCGCTTAAATTTCTTTGTTATTAGATTCATTCACGCACTAAATTTGATGTCCCAATTTATAGATAATGGTGATGTAGGTTTATGTTAAAGCGTCAAGTGGCAACGCAAAACTAAGTTATACACTATATCTATTTTGCTGCTCTACATAAGTTTCCTAAACGAAAAATGTATGTAAACGGTACATTAAGAGAGGCGTTCTTAAGTGTTTTAGCATGCCGAGTAACAATCTAGAAGCAACGTTCTAAAGGAACAACTAGTTTTGGAGATTTTAGAAAACAGGAGATAAGGAATTAAGATAACATGGATGTCACTTTTAGATAATTTATTTAATTATTTATACTAAATCAAATATAAATAATTTTATAATGAATTGTGTGATTCAAATGTCTAATCATACTAATTAAATGTTGTACTCCATATGATTAATTCTAAACTAAGTGATGCTAGGAATATTTGCTGCTTCAGTTGGGCTATGCCCCAATGATGTTACAGTGCTATGTGTAGGAAAAACAATTGAGAAATTTTTAAAGGGTATCTACCCTATGATTATTGACAATCAATTATGAACTTCATATGGATTCATTGTGCTGATCCTGGAACATTGCAACTCATTCTCAATAAATTGAGATGAGATCCCAAAATATTAAGATTTACACGACATGTTATCATTATGAACTTCATATGGATTCATTATGCTAATCCTAGAACATTGCAACTCATTCTCAATAAATTAAGATGAGATCCCAAAATATCGAGATTTGTATGACATGTTATCATTATGAACTTCATATGGATTCATTGTGCTGATTCTGGATATATGGACATGTTAACGTTTTTCTAATTTTTCTCTCATGTATTTTCATGACATCATTTCCATTAATTTATCATCATTAGAGCTCTGTCAAGTGTTGTGCATCCATCTTTTCAATACAAAATACAAATTATAATCTTATGTGATTTTTTTATTGTGACTATCATTGTAACGACATAATTTTTTTACTATTTCCGACCATAAAATCACTATTATGCCATCTTCTTTTCCAAAATGAATAAAAATAGGATCACGCATCCATGAGCGTGCATGTTGTTAACATATACTATTGAAAACTTTCAAAATGTTTGCACAAAACTTTTATTTTTTTGTAATGGTTTGAAATTGTCATGCATAGGTGCTAACATATTATGATTCCCTGAAACCATTTCGGAACAAGATATTTGCATATGAATTTTGGAGTTAAGTGTCATGGTTATGTTTTGCAAGGTTCTTGATACTAATTGACACATTTGTATTTTTGTTGTTCCATAAACTTGGATGCGCAAATGTTGTAAGCATCAGATTGTGTGGTTTAATTATTATTTATATTATGTTGGTATCAGTTATTTGAGAAACTGTGGGACAAAGTTGAGGTTCCTATCGAGTTGGTTTATTTGCGACAATGTAATGACACTCCTTTGCATTTGAAAATTGTAGTTAATAGAGCTACACNAAATGAATTTTATCGGTAAAACTTATATTCCTCTTTCTTCTAAAATAAAGCAATGAATGTAATATGTTGTGTGGGGGGAATTAGAAGTATTTCATATTTGATTGGATCTGCTTTAGGCCACCACTGTTATATCTTATGATTAGGGTTGTTCATCGGAAGAATACACCCGAAATTCTAAAATTTCAAAACCGAAATTTTGCTTGTTCGTTTTTGGAATTTTGGATTTTCAAAATTTGATTTTGGAATTTCCGAAACTGAACTTTACTATGGAACGGAATGGAATTTGATTTTGAAAATTTCGGTTCACCATTCTAACCGAAATTTTTAGACCTAGTATATAAACTATTTTTTTTTTCAGTCATTCTTTTCTTTCTTCTACTCTCGACTTTTTTCTTCTCCTCTGTCAACGACGACGAACCCAAAACACCCTTCAATCCTAACCTCCCACTTTTCTTCCATAGCCTGTCGCCCGATCCTTCACGCCTCCACCACCACGGCACCACCACCCGACCACCTCCTCCTCCTCTTCCATAGCCCGATCCTCCACGCCACCACCAGCGCTGAACCCTAAAAAATTAGGGTTTTGAAAGAAAAGCCTTGTATAAGTTGTATTGGTAAGTTTTCGAAACTAATTTGGAGATTTATTTGTTTGTTTATTTGTAATAGTTACTAATTGTTTGTTTGTTTGTTTGTGTTACAACTAATATGTTTCTGTTTCTATTTCAGGTTTATCCAAATGGAGACGGAGACTGTGACTCCTTCTGTTGTTGACATTGTTGTTGCTCTTTCCCAAGAGCAAGTTAGAGTAGAACCCTTAGCTGCTGCTGCCAAAGGCCATGCTTCTACTGCTACAACAGTAAAGAAACCAAAATTTAGAAAGGTCATTACTCTAAGATTTTCGGTGTGGGTGCAATTTGTGATATTTTTGAGTGAAGATGGTGATTCAAAAGGTAAGTACAAATTTTGTTCAGCTGAAATTGGTTGTCACCCAAAAGTCATGGTACATCTGGTTTGAAAAACCATATAAAAATCTATAAACAAGTATCACACACATCTGACACCAAACAAACAGAAATTGATATACGGGTAAATGATGGGAGTAAGGGTGTAGGATCTTGGAGATTTGACCAAGATGCTTGTAAGAAGGCCTTAGGTTAGATGATAATTGAGGATGAACTACCCTTTAGTTTTGTAGAGAGGCATGGTTTTAGAAAGTTTATGGCAGCAGCACAAATTAGGTTTAAGGTGCCTTCTAGGTCAATTATTTCTAGGATCTGTTATCAGCTTTATATTGATGAGAGAAAAAAAAACTGATTAAATTTCTTGCTACAGACTGTCAAAGGGTGTGTATTACCACCGATACTTGGACCTCAATACAAAGAATTAACTATATGTGTAACTGTATATTTTATTGATAATGAATGGAATTTGAACAAAAAAATATTAATTTTTTGTCCAATAAGTAGTCATAAGGGTGATGCAATAGGGAGGGCACTTGATGTATGTTTGGGAGAGTTGGGGATTGATAAGGTTTTCACAATTACAGTTGATAATGCTAGCTCTAATAATGGGGTTGTTTCACATATTAAGAAAAAAATGGTGCAGCGAGGTACTAGCATTTTAGGTGGGGAATTTGTCCATGTTAGGTGTATTGCTCATATCTTGAATTTAATGGTGCAAGTTGATGTCAAAATATTAGGGCAATCTCTTTCTAAAATTAGAGAAGTTGTTAGATATGTGAGGCAGTCCCCATCTAGGTTAGAGAAGTTTAAATTATGTGCTGAAAAAGAGAAAATTGACACAAGTTGTCTTTTGTGTTTAGATGTGTGTACTAGGTGGAATTCCACCTATTTGATGTTACCTACTGAAAAAGATTGGGTTAGTGCTAGAAGATTGTGCAAGTTTCTTAAATATTTTTATGACTTGACATGTTTTGTATCTGGGTCTTTGTATGTCACCTCTAATGCTTACTTTGAAGAAATAACTAATGTTGCATGTTTGCTGAAAAAATGGAGAAATAGTAATGACTTTGAACTAAGTCTTTTAACTGAAGCAATGTTTGAGAAGTTCAATAAGTATTAGGGTGAGGTTAGCAAATTCAATTTTTTGTTCTATATTTCTGTAGTGCTTGATCAAAAAAATAAAATTGAATATGTGCAACTTGCATTGACTGACCTGCATGATGAGATACTTGGTGAGAGTTTGGGAAAGAAGGTGAGGGATGATATAAAGAGGCTTTATATGGCTTATTGTGAGATTTATGATCCCAGAAAGAAAACTAATAAGAGGATAGAAAAATCTTGCAGTGGCAGTAATGTAACATTTCATAATGAAGAGGGAGATGAAATGAAAAATATTAAGATTCAAGAGGTTAAGGTCAGAAGCTGGGGCTTTCAAGAATAGGTCTGAATTAGATTTGTATTTGCAAGAAGATGTTGTCTAAGACGAAGAGGGGTTTTCTATTCTAGATTGGCGGAGGAAGCATTCCCCTAGGTATCCAATTTTATCAAAAATGGTAAGGGATGTGTTGGCTGTCCCTGTTTTCATTGTTGCTTCAGTATCTGCATTCAATACTGGAGGAAGATTCTTGGATTCCTTTAGGAGCTCACTAACTCCTATAGTTGTGGAATCTCTGATTTGTGCACAAGATTGGTATAGAAGATCCAAATAAGCCATCAAAATTGAAGAAGACATAGCTGAACTTGACAAGTGGGAAACTGGTAAGAATTTTTTCCTTGTTGCCTTGTTGTTTATAAGCCTTTTAATTTCTAAATTTCTAATTGTATTTATTTGATTATTTACAGAGTTTGTAGTAGTGGAGAATGAGGCAACAATCACTGAATTGTGATTTGGATGGATGTTTGTAGTTGTAATTTGTAATTTGTAATTCCTGTTTTGTACTAAACTAATTTGTAATTGTTGTTCTGTAACTTGGTCTTGGATGTTTGAACTTTGATTTGATTGGAAACTCTGATTTGTGCACAATATAGAGGTTCAGAAGTTTGGTTTTTCGAACTTCCGTTCTGAAAAAAATTCGGAAAAAAAATTTCGATTTTTAGAAAATGAAATTTCAGAACCGAAAGGATTTTAAGAAGTTTGGAATGACCATATCCGAACTTCTAAATTTTGGAATCCTTATGAAATTCTAATGAACAGCTCTACTTATGATAGTTACAAAATTTTATATTCTTTGCTTCTAGCTGGGACCTTTTGACACATGTGCGTTGAGTGAATGTTGGAGTGATAAATGTGAATTTTGGGTATCAGTGGTTGTGGGAGTTTACACTTGCAATGTTTGATCTTTTCGCAAACATACATTATTAGAAAATATTGATTATTGGGGAGATTACACTTACAATGCTAGGTCGTTATGAATGTGGAATACCAAAAATGAATGACTTGTCCTCTTTCATGGGCATGACTCTCTCTTTTGTGTTCCTCAATCCTCATATAGACTAAGCCATGTATTTAACTATTGATCAACCTTGTTATTCAGCTGTGAGCTCGGTCTCACAATCTCGTTGCCTCGTCTTTTACCATTTTATCTTGCTTCACATGATTACTCTACACTCTATTAAGTATTCTTTTTCCTTAATCAATTCCTTTACCCATCAAAATTGTCATGAGAAAAAAAGAACTTGAATTGGCTTTTTGTTCCAAAAAGCTAGAGTGACCAATTTTTCAGATCTTTAATTTGCTTCATATTAATGATTAAAATCTTCCCATGGTGATGATGCGTATAAATCCATAAGGAGATATCACACAACTGCCAAATATGTCACTTCATTGGCAATAAACAATTTTTTGGCATGTGCATTGTAATTTTACCACCTCTTTCTAAAAAGTTGATAAGAAACAGCTTCAATTATCCCAATTTACATTAAGTAGGCAATATCATTGCAACCTCTTTTGGTCTATAAATCCAACAAAGGTTACACCCTTAATTAGTTTGGCCTATAGATTCTTTATTCTTGGGCCTCGTTTTGCAGTATTAGGTTTAATGGTGGCCTATAGATCCAACAGAGGTTTCAAAAGTTAGAGGTTTAATCGAAAGTTTAACCTAATTAAAAATATTTTATATTTTTATATACTCAAACTCATTTTTTTAAAATAAATGTGAATTTTTATTTAATTTAGTAAGAAATTATTAATTTTGAAGTTGATTGCTAAAATATAGAAATCAACTTCATATTTAATAAATATAGTGACATAATGTGAAACCTAAAATATAAGAAAAAACTAGGAGTAAATAGTCTTTGGATTTAAATAAATAAGAAAATATAAAAAATATATATATAAAACTTCACACCCAAGTTTGAGACTATCTGAAATTTTTGCTCGATCTGAACGGTTGATAATTATTAAAATTTGTTACAAATGTGCCCACTAAATTTGAACTCGATCCAACTGTTGGATCAAAAGTTTGACAAGCAAGAGAAAGTAAAATAAGAGCATTGAACCCTATGGTGAAAGGGTCTGGCAAAGAGAAGAGGAGGCGAGAGCGGAAGTTGTTAAGGATTTTGTGACTAGTGGCGGTCAACTCTCTCCTAAGCATCAAGAAGTTTCATTGGATGCAAAATTCACGAAAGTATATCATCGCAATGTTACTTTGGAAAGCCTCTCCATCCGGCTTGAAAGAATGGAATCGGCTCAAACCAAAATTCAATATTCAATTTCGGCATCCGATGATCTATTTAGCACCGAGTTTGAATCCTTTGATGTGGCCATCGAATCTCTTGAAAAAAAAGTCAATATCAAGTCTAGAACATCACAAGTCAATCCAATGAACTACTCGTGGCTTTCTATCGTCAATTTCCTCCACTATCGGAAGAGTGATCACCTCCACCATTTGTATTACATTCCACTTCTCATGCATCTTGAACAAGTTTATTTTAATGCTTGCATATTTATGTTTATTTACATTTGAACTTATTAGTTTTTAAGACTTTTTTATGTGGTTTGTAATAACTATAACATCCTAGTTACTTATTTATCTATTATGCTTGAACCTTTTATTCCTTGGATGATAATTAAGTTGGTTTGTTGAGTTATCTCCTCTATTAAGGGGGAGATGAGATTAATTATTCCCCTTGTTTGTGCTTCTTATGTGTTTTTGTTAATGACAAAGGGGAAAAGATTATGGTGAATATTTGTGCTCTACTTGGTTTAAATTGCTTGTACATAGGGACTCTTTTGATATGCATATTCTCCTTTTAGGTAGGGGGGCATATAACGCAATTGATAGGGGAAGATAAATGGCGTTTTCTAAACTTTTTATCCTAAAACAATTGTTTTCCAAATAAATTGTAATACCTCGATTTTAGGTGCTTAGGTTACATCGTAAAGTTTCATAATACAACTTGGAGTTATAAATTTAAAATTTTAATTTTAGATGGTTATTTAAAAATTAGCGAGCTTCTACTAGTGTAGTGTGAGTCACCTACACTAAATTTAAAGCTTGACACATGTCAGCAAACTAAGCTTGAGAAAAATTTAGTCAACCATAATTAGTAGGCTCCTTAGTGAAAAAAAGAGAAATCTTTTATTGGTATTGTGGCCTTGTTGGTTGCTTAGCTGAACAGGGGTGAAGAAAAGAGAGAGGAGATAAGCCATTTCTAAGGATAGTCTTTTCCTTCACTATCTCTTCCTTTCTAATCTAAATTTCGAGAAATTGTATGAAAATATCTTGAGAAAGTGGTTCAAATTGGTATGGATTATCTTGGATGATTTGCTTAAGAACATGCATGTGAAGGATTCTAATCAAAGATGTAATTTTAGGAAACTAAAGGCACATGCATGTAACTAGATTGGAGAGAAACTAAAAAATATTGGGTAAAAATGGATTCTTGAAATAATGAGGATATTAGTAGAATTATTTAATATTTTAAAGAAGTTTAATTAATTTGATGTCAATTAAAAAATTCAGGGAAAAAACAATTAGAATGGTAGAATGACCTGATCAATGGATGGATGGCCTAATAGGCCGACCAAAATTTTTATAAACGATACAAGGTTGGACTTATATTTTTTCAGTTCAGTCCAAGCTTGACCCAACCTAAGTTTTAATTGATTGGGCTTGAGCTAAGCCCAGCCCAACATATACATGTTATTACTATTAGTATTAGGGTTGTACAGTGCAGTAGTGTACACAACCAACTACACATATGACAACAACAACAATATATAAAATTAGAGAATTAATTTTATTTATATATTTACTAAACAAAATTATTTTAGTCTTTTACCAAAATTATGTATAAAAAGAAGGAGATAAATAAAACCCTAACTCCAAAAGGTTATACTATCGTTTTCTTCTCCTCTCTTACCATCTTTGTCTGCTCCTCCATCTACATTCCCCATCATCATGAACAAGAGAAAAAATTGATCACTCCCCTCTCCCTCTACCTCAAGTTGATGTCGATCTCTACGTACCATAACTATATTAGTGTTGTCTTTACTTCCCATTCTCTTTAATCAAAGGTAGAACTTCTTATTTTCTTAGAATCATAAAATCAGTTTGTGAATTTTTGATCTGTTAAGGTTCTGATTTTCTATTTTATGGGTTTCTAATTTCTTGTCATGGATATCTATACTGGATTTTGAATAATTTTATCTTTTCAGTTCCATATTAGTTGTGTGTTAGTAGTTGTACGAGCATTTGTTGTTGGTCCTCTTTCCTTGTCACCACTGGCATTCCATGAAAAGGTTGGACCTCTATTTTACTTCCTTCAATGATAATATAAGATGTTGGTTTGTAAATTCATAAGCCATATTTTGCATTATTTTTTGGGGTAACTAACTCTATTAATTTTTAAATTGACAGATATTTGGTACTGTAAGCACCATCGGCGGCGGTTGCCGTGTTGTGATATCCCACTTATTTAGGTCAAGAAATTATTTGATTGGATAAAAACATAAAAAGAATAAAAAAGTTGATTGGCGATGACGTTTCTAAACTGTGTGGGATTAGAATTGGGATTTCTAATCCGATTAGGAGTGACTTTATTCCATATATATACATAGACATAATTATGAAAATTGTTGTGTGCCGAACTTAAGGGTTTAGAGATGCAGCTCGTGTGCCCGCTAATACGGAAGGCCATGTTGGCGTGATTAAAGGGGTTTTATAAAAGTGTGATGGTTGGTATTCCATACCTTTATACAACCGAATGAAGACAAGACGAGAACCTAAGATTGAAATAAAGATCGTGATTGAGGTGTGATGGTTGATTCCATGCTTCGTGACCGTGTTTAACGTCGAGTAAGAAGCGAAGGTTGTTCCAAGTTTTAGGCTTACCAACAGACAATGATTGGTTTATTTTGTGGCGGATTCTTGACGGGTAGAACTTTACTTCGAGTTCTTCAAAGTGAACGGTGTTGACCGTTTACTAGGTTGTGATTGATGCTATTTCTCTAGAACCTATTCTTTTGTTCTTCTCTAATTGGATTGATTGGACTAAATGATTGTTACTATTGGTGATAGTGTTGTATGTTGGATAATTCCTATAGTAGAAATAAGGGTTTTGCTTGGTTGTACACATTGATCATCATATAGTGGATCGTTATTGAATTAGTCCTGTAGTCTTTTATCTGTTGAAGTTTTCCACGTTAAAAATCTCGCTTTTCTCTTTTGTATTTCGTTTGACAACTAGGGTTATCGTTTATTGGGATAAGATTGTTACGCTGCGCATATAGATTATCGATTGAATTAACCCCAACATGCCGCACTACTAGCGGTTGTGCCACCACCAGCTCCCGCAGAACTAGCACCTGCAACAACAACATTTGTTCCATCGTTCATAATATTAACAGTGGCAACGCCAAATGCACGTGCTTCTATTGATGGGCAAAACAAAGATGGATTCACTGAATATCATGTTGACAAGAAGGAGAGGAGAACTTCTAAAGTATAGGAAGAAATGAAAATTGTCCAGGTTGGTAGTGTGACTAAAGCTAAATGTGAGTAGTGTAAAAAGACTTTATTCTATTGGAAAGAAAACCACACATATGATGCAGCACTTTCAAGATTGTTTGGTAAAGAAAAACTATGATGCTAAACAGACTTGTATGGCTAAAAAACCTAATGGTGATGGAACTATTTCCATGCATGTAAACAAGAATGACAAAGATGAGTCTAGAAGGGCACTTTCAATTTTCATTCCATGTGGAAAATAATCATTTTCTATGGTTGAGAATCTTGATTTTTATTTCTTCATGTTTGTGCATTGTCCTAACTTTAAGAATATTAGTAGGCATACAAGAAGGAGAGATTTATTAACTTATTATGCTAGGGAGAGAAACTTTATTCTAGAGGAGTTGATAGATGCCCCCTGGTATGATAAGTTTAATTTATGATGATTGGAATGCAGAGCATACCAGTGATGAATATATATGTATTACTGCTCATTTTGTTGATGTTAATTAGAAGTTGCATAAAATGATAATTGGGTTTAGATCCCTAACTCCTCTCTTTAATGGTGTAAGTATTGTTGATGAGGTGATATTTTGTTTAGATTAATGGAAAAATAAGAGTAAGATGATTAGCATCACTTTAGATAATGCTCCATATAGTGATGTAATGGCTAGGGAGGTCAAATCACACTTTGGTGATGGAAAATTGTTGCGGGCTGCTAATGCTTTTTTTCATATTCACTGTTGCAATCATATTATAAATGGAAAAAAGGCATAAAACAACCCTGAACTATAATGTTTAATTTAATGGGAACCTTAATGTTTTTTTTTGTCATAAAACACCCTAAATTTTAATATTTTGTTTAATTACAACCCTACTGTGACGGAAATCTGACATGACATCGTTATGTGCCACATCATCCACCCCACCATTGCCACGTCAGCCTGCCACGTGGCAAGTGGGGGGGGGGGCACTCACTTTCCCTCTACTTCCTTTCCTTCCTTTCTTTCTTTCTTTTCTTCTTCTTCCTTCTTTCTTTCTTTCCCTATGTTTTATTCTTTTTCTTCTTTGGTGAAAACACCCAGCCAATCCAACCATCACCGTTCATCCTCATCATCTCCGATCCAAACACAGCCAATCCAACCATCACCATTCATCCTCATCATCTCCGATCCAAACTCAGCCAAACCAACCTCAGCTACATCATCATCATCTCTTCACCTTTTTTTTCTTTTTCTCCGGCCGTTTCCGTTTGAGCTGGTCGCGTATCGGATCTCCATTGACGACTTGGAGATCGAGAAAGCTCAAATCTGTTTTGTTTTATCCGTTTGCTTGGTTGTTTTCGGTTTTTGGTCGGATTGTTTTTTTGGTGTTCTTATTCGAAGTGGTTGTTGTTTGGTTTGACGGTTGTTGGTTTCGGCGTCGGGTTTGGGTTGTTGTCGGCGTCCAGTTGAGTTCGGGAGTTGTTATTTTTGGGTCGGATTGGTCGTTCCGGTTGGGTTGCAGGAGTTGTAGGTGACGGCTGCCAGTAGTGGCGCCGACAGCTTGAGGAAGAAGATGAAGTCTGTCGGCATTAGGCTTGGGTTTGGCTAATGGGATTTCCGCGACAAGACGAGGGGAAGAAGGAGTGGTAGTGTGTCGCGCCCCCTCCCACTTGCCACATGGCAGCTTGCAGACGTGGCAATGGTAGGGTGGATGACATGACACATAACGATGCCATGTCAGATTTTTGTCACGGTAGGGTTGTAATTAAATAAAATATTAAAGTTTAGGGTGTTTTATGATTAAAAAAAATTAAGGTTCCCATTAAATAAAATATTATAGTTCAGGGTTATTTTATGCCTTTTTACCTATTATAAATATGATTGTACAAACTGGTTTGCATCTTGTTGAAAATAAACTTCAAAAGTTTATGGGGGAGGTAAGTATTTCAAGAAATTTTCCATTAGAGAGAAAAAAATTATCACTATGTTGAAAAAAAATTACCATTTAATTGTCAGTAGAAAATTGCGTGGCGATATGTGTGTGAGATGGAATTTAACATTTTTAATGCTTGATCATATAATTTATTTTAAAAATGTGTGGATGTTTTGGGCAAATAGAGATGGGAATTTCAAGTTTGCTTTGTCTCCGCAAGAATGAGAGAAAATTTAGATCTTACATAGATTTTTGAAGATATTTTATGAAGTCACAAATGTATTTTCTGGTACAAAGTATCCAACTTCTAACACCTATTTTAGAGGCGTGTTTAGGATCCATATGCGTTTGTTAAAGACATTCAAGGCATCCCCAACTTTTTTGAATCCAATGATTAAAGCAATGTATGGAAAATTCGATAAGTATTAGGCTGATTTTCATGAGTTGTTCTCTTGTGCTGCTGCTGTGTTGGATCCTAAGTATATGCTTACATATGTGACTTATTGTTTTGAAAAATTCTATAGTGCTAGGGCAAGTGAGCATGTCAATGATGTTTTAAATACTCTTAATGCTTTGTATCGTAAATATAAAAATAAAAGTGTTGGATTTAGGGTTGGGACTTCGGATAACAGTTTTATGGGCTATGATGTTGTGATGAATGATGAAGAAGAGGAGGAATTTGATCGCTATAAAAGTGAAAGGTCAAGTACTAATTTTGAGCAATCTGAGTTGGAGTCTTACTTGAGGAAAGAAGATAAGAGTAAAAAATCCAGTATAAAAAGTGAGATTGATGTGTTGGATTTTCGGAACAAGAATTCTGATTGTTATCATGTACTATCTTTGTTGGCTCGTGATATTTTGACAATTCTCATTTCTAGTGTCGCCTCCGAATCAGCTTTCGGTGTGGGAAAAAATATTGTCAATTCCTTTCGATCATCTCTTAAATCAAAGACGATCCAAGCTTTGGTTTGTTATGAAGATTGACTTCGTGCCAAAAGATTTTTTTTAGGTAACTTCTTATACATTTTTATTTACTGCATTAGTTAAAAAATTATGATTATGTAGTAATCTTTGGTGTTTTGGTTCTATTAATGTAGGAAGTTCAATATTATTGTCAATTGATGGTGCATTTATAGATGATGAATCTTCTTCAAGTGATGAAGATGGCATTTGTGACATTACTGTAGGTAAGATATCCTTAAGACCATCCACAACAGGGTATTATTTAGAAGATTATTGGCTGCAGCAGGATATTATTGAGGTGTAAAAAATCTACAAGGAAAGAGAGGGTATCAAATTTTGATACCCAGATTTTTCTGACTGTGGAACCCGCCA
>NBIL01147579.1:0-15127 GCA_002752925.1 Viola pubescens var. scabriuscula | reverse complement strand
GGGGGGGGGTGTATGGCTGCATCTGGCACTATTGAGACCACAAAAAGGATTTTTTGCTAATAAAACCAGATGGTTTTGTGTGCTAGGGTTAGGGTTCGATCTAGGATGGGTGTCCATTTAGCTTATATATACTACTAAATTTAATGCCCGATTTTATCGTGGGTATATTTACTTTGTTTTATCAAACATTTATTAAAAAAATGAGTTTTTTTAAGGTAAAAATAATTTGATAGCTAATAATAGTCCTTGATTGGACTGAGATGTATGGATATTTGAAAATTTATTGTTAAAGTAAGAACATTAGAACACTAGTAAAATGGTGGGATATCATTTGTAAATTGTGTCCAAGTCATTCTCTATATGTAGAAAATTTCTTCTTCAACCTGTCTTTCATCACCTCGTTAATCTTTCACGTGTACATGTGCATATGACATTATATTTAAATTAAAAAAGATGAAACAATAATCCACCATTTTTTAATCATTTTTTTATTTTAAAATGGATATAACTTTTAATTTAACCATTGGATAACTCAAATTTTATGAGCGAATTCATGATGAAATTGATCAAAATCAATTGATAGATCGGTTGGAGTTTTAAATTGTTTCCTTGGATCGGAAAAAAAATCCGCTCATAATGGGCTTAGAATGTAGTATGAATAATGAGTCTATCACTCATTTGAGATATATTGGTTAAAATATTAAGAATTCGAATAAATAGAAAAATATTTAACAAAACTTAGGAAATATAAAAAAAAATGTAACAAATATGTAAAGGCATAAGACAATAAAAAAATTGATATAATTTTTTAAAAATTGATTTTGAGTTGTTGTCATATTTTTGAGTTGATAAGTCAGTTTAGTTTTCGGTCGTTTATTCGGATCGAGAGAAATCCACTATGAATGAGCTTCAAATAGTATATGAATGAACGGTGTTACGTGACTATCTGAATAAGGTATAAATAATGTGAGTGTGAATAAATTATGAATGGTGTTGTGTAAGTTTGGTGAATAGGTTATAAATAGTGTTATATTTTTTTTATCAAATTTATGAATAGTGTTACTTGAGTAAAAGAATCTGTTATGAATAGTTTTTTTTTTCTTGAGCAACAAATCACAAATTGTATTTATTGATTCAACCATAGGTACAAATCAAACGACAAGTACATAATCAATATAAAAATGGATAACAAATAAGAAATTCTCAAAGCAAGACTACTACCAATGCCTAAAATACGACTACGAACAATACATAAAATACGACTTTAAACGATGCATAAAGCAAAACTAATAATAACATACCAAATCATAACAGATGAAACATAGCGTAAAGACACCAACAAACTTGTAAAAATATTCTTTTGATAACTCATGAGAAGAGAACAACCCCGATCCGGATAATAATTAGTCATCCCAAAGGACTTCCAATTTCTCTCCATCTTTTCGATTAGAGTATGATTTGACGGATTGTAATCTAAAGAAGAAGCATAAATCACTTGCAACTAAGAGGAAAATAAATTGCCTCCACTGGTTGAATTGATCGATGAAACTTACACTAATAGATCACCCAAAAAAGCCTCTTCCAATGTTTATTTGTTACACACAACAATAAAATTAGAACTAATACGAAAAAGTTTTGAGTAGTACTAGTTGAGTGTGTAAATAAATACATGAATAATATTGAATCTAAGAACATGTAGACTCTACTCCATGAAAAATCCAAGAACATGTACTTTGTCACCACCGAATATAATTCTCAGAATAAGATGCAATTTTCGAAGTCCACTAGATGATCAAAATTCCGCTCTAATTCTCCAGCAATGCTTCTTTTTTCTCGGCCCATGAAACTAACCGTTCTTGTGCGTTTTGTACCTGACCCGAAAGGTATGCCATAATAATAATTAGAAAAAGAACAATTACTATACATAAAAATATGATTGACCCACTAATAAATAAATAAGAGAAAATAATAAAAAACCAATGTTGACACCATAGATTGTCCTTCAATTAAGGGACTCACATGCGTACTAAAAAAAATTATCACAACATTTTTGTTAAAAGAAAAACTAATTGTATTATTATTATTATTATTATTATTATTATTATTATATCAGAGATCAGCAAACATTAACTAGTTGAACTACAAACTCATATACATATTATTTATTATTATTATAAGCATAAAAATCTCATTTCTCACTCTTCCTTGAATTGAATCTTTAAACTATCTTATAAATAGAAGATACACTACCCTTTGCAAATTTATCACAGTATGAAAGCTAGCTCCTAACCTATTTATCATATGACTATTTTTAATAATTTTATTTATCAAATAGTATAAATTATTATAAATTAAGTTTTAAATTTCTTACCCACTCATTTACCACATGCATGCCTTCACTTAGGCTGTTGTTTCTTTCTTGTTTTTTTGCCAACGTCACCATATATTAAAATATAGCTTAATCTGATTTAAATAACTTATTTGGCTATTTTAATATCATTGCATAAAATTGATATATTTGAGAGTGAAATGTATCACTCTTCACTTTTTTTACCATAAATCTCAAGTATTTGGCAATAAGGGGCTATTTTATCCCTTGAGCCATAAAAATATATATTAAATCTGAAGTATTCACATACGGTTAACTATTGATATTCAAAGTTGATAAATGAAATTTATCTAAACTATAAAATATAAGTATGATAATATAATTGTACTAAATAAAAAATTGAGTATATTAGTAATAATCGTGAAAATGATAAGTTAAGATTATAGGCTTTTATATTTTCGCATAAAGAAAATTATGATAAATAATTTCAATCATATCTTGCGGTAAAAAAACGCATTATGTGCATATGAAACTGTAAGGCGACCAGTTGGCAGTTAGTGCATTTTTTTTTATAAGGTTGGTTACAATTCCTGTTATTGTAATAAGCTTTAAAAAAAAACATTAGCACTTAGCACAAAGTTTTTAGAAATTAATGCGGAAATTAGAAAATAAAATATATATCTACATAGTTATCTTGCATTTATATTTATGTAACTTAACTATACGTAGGGCTGTCAACGGATCGGATTCGGATCAGATTACTGTAAATTTATATCCAATTTGTTTAAAAAAAATATCTGGATCGGATTTATCTATTTATCGGATCTAGCGGATATATCCATTAGCTTTAAAAATTAAAAAATTACTCTCTCCGGTCTTGAAAGAATGTATTTTTAGGATAGTAAAAATCCGTATGATAATGATCTTTGATCTTATTTTATTCCACATTGTTTCATTTTTACTCCTAATTTCCACTCAAATTACCACACCATCATCAAATTGGGTTGATTCATAATTTTTTTTTAATCATTTGCACAAAATATATGTTTCGGAAAAGCTAAAATGACAAGTATTATGAACAGTAAAAATCCGTAGGAAAAAGACATTCTTTCAAGACCGGATAAAGTACTTTTTTAAACTTAAAAGATTTTTTCTTTATATTCTATACATACTTAATTTAGAGATTATCAATTTTTTTTTTAAAGTGCATATAGGTTAGGTTAACGAAATGGATACTGATTGGGACTCACTATTTTATATATTTTAAATAGAAACCCTAATTGTTACTTATTAATGGAATAAGACGTTTGCTACTAAGGAATGAGATTTGACCAAAAAAAATTAAGAGAATGGGACTCTTTCTCGAAAAAAATAAATTAAGGGAATGAGACTCTTTCACGCCTCTGAAAATATTACCTCTTTTTTTTAGTTACAGTAGGAAAAATAAATTATTATTATTATTATTTCAGATCGGATTGACATAAATCTATATTTGATTTGTTAAGAAAACGAATAAATAGGTTCGGACTCTAATCAAATTATCGGAATATAATAGTAGATCCATATCCGCCTAATTCGAATTCAGATTAAAATTCGATCTACTGATAGCCTTAACTATATGTAGTGTTTATCAACACACAAAAAAGAGTCAACTTAGTATTATCAAATGCGGAAATGAAATATCTAGATAGTTTTTAATTTAATTAGTTTATTTTAAGAAAACATATACTATGTAAAATGAAAATCATAAAATTCAAAAATTGACATAAAATTTTACTTAGCTATCTGCGTTGGAAAATGCGAATGGATGGGTTGATGGGTGATGCAAAGAATTCAATTGCGACTAAAAAGGCTTATCTAGAGATTTTTATTTTATGTGATTAAAATAATAGAGAGAATAAAAAATTGGCGATTATGCGTAGTTCGGCTTTAACAGTGTGGCCAAGAATGGTCTCGTCATTTTTTCTGAGCAAGTCATCTCAATATCATTAGATGCGACACCAGTCATTTTGTTTTTCGAAAATGAATTCAAAATTTTCATTTTCTATCATGTAGTATATTTTTTCTTCTCTGGTTTTTTATACAGTGAGACTAATCCCCGATTGAATTTTATTGGCCCTTAAAAAGTGGCAACTCTCAAGTATAATTTTTTTAATTTTAAAAATTTGAATTCAAAACTTTCATTAAGCGCTGACAAATTTCTTACTAATTACTAATTTATAGTTGTTTTTTTTTAATGAAAATCGTTGGCTTTTTTAATTCCATTTTCCAACAAGTAACCCTTTATTTATTCTCTTTAATTCCGTGGAATCGTGGATGTTGGAAGGACGACAAAAGGACAACAGAGAAGTTATTAAGAATGTTTACCTCTTTATTCCAATCTGTCCGATAAGTGACCAAAATAAGGATTAGAGTTTGCAAGAAAGTCCCTCCAATCATCCCTCCCCATATCCCCTTAGCGCCAAGGTCGAACGTGAAGCCCAGCAGAACCCCAACTGGAATGCCAATCAGGTAATAACATCCAACGTTTACATATGCCACAAATGCTTGCCATCCACACCCAACTGCCACCCCTTCAAAACCCAAACCAAACAACACAATCGATCAATGCAATACAGTTAGATCTCATAATTTAATATACACTTATATTTCATAATCGGCGTAGTAAGAAACTTATTCATACTCAAGTCAGATTTAAAGTTCGAATACGAAAAATAGGTAGGAAAAAAAATATGTTAGGTGAATCATTCCTGCTAAAAGCAGCACCAAACGAAAAAACAAGAAAGTTGTAACGTGGTAGTGTGCTCCTATATGTACTCAAGCCTAACATAAAGATAAAATAAAAAAATCAATAATTAATTGAATAAGGTATAAAAGATTACGACTTACCAGACAGAACAGGCTGAACACCATTTAGTATGAGAGAAACAGCAAGGAAGGGGGTGAGGTCAGAGACTGCTTCTGCAACAGCTTCACCTTCGGTGAAGACATAGCTCAATACGTCTCGAAATAGAATCACAACGATGGCGGCGATTACGGAAACCAGGAAAGATACTGAAGTCACCACCACAACTGAAAATGACGCAGATCTTGGATGTGCTGCTCCAAGCTCATTGCTCACTCTCACGCTGTAACGAAAAATACCAATTGTTCAAAACAAAATCACACAAAGAAAATGGGTTAATTTGGGTTTTTTTTTTTTTTTTTTNNTTGGGTACATAATACTCTATTCATGGAGGTATAAGAATGGAAAACTGACCTTGCAGCAGCATTGAATCCAACCGAGATCATGAAAACCCATCCAGATATTGTCATGCTGCATTATTAACAAATTTTTATTCCCACCCACTTTAATCTCTAATTAAGTACACAATTAATCACTAATTAAACAAACATCATATGATATTTTCAGGTCATGAAATAGACCATTACCTAATTTGTGACAAATCAGGAAAAATCTTAATCATACGCTCATTAATTGTCTCGCTACGGGCAGGTTTTTTGTGTAATGCTTACCAAACTGAGAGAGAATCCAGAGCAATCTCTGCATTTTTTAGCAACCCAGCAATCAAAACCAGGATTTGGTAATACCAAGTTTCCAAACAAAGCATGACAGCTGATGCAGCAGATAATTTGAAGAAACTCCACAGACCAGAAAATGCTCCCAAGGTAAAACCTTTCCATGTTTGTTTACACTTATCACTGGTCACAATGTACCAAAATTGGGCCAAGACTATTAGCCACCAGGACAAGCTCAACACCAGAGCCGCACCCAATAAGCCCCAATTGAATACAAACACAGCCATCCATGTCATGAAGATGTGCACCACGAGCGCACCCAGAGAAATGTATGCACTTGGGGCAACAATGCTCTGCGCCTGCAAGAACTTCTGGATTGGGAAATTGGCCGCGTAAGCGAAAATCTGTGGTATGAGTCCGTATACAAAAAGGGCTGCTGCAGAAGCGATCTCGGCTGGTTCTCCAAGTAAGATGAGGATTGGTTTTGAGAAGATGTAGAGGATCATGAGAGGAAGTCCTGTTGCCATAAGGAGAACCGTTGATCTTTGGAGATATGTGCCTAACATTTCATACCGCTGCGCACCATAAGCTTGGCCACATAACGTCTCCACTGCACTTCCCATGCCAAGCTGCATAGAAAATCAAACTGCTTTCAGAAAAGAGAGATGGCTGCTCTGTTTCTTGAATAGATTCATTAGATTGTTTATACCATAATTAGCGATCTCTATCTTAATCCAACCAATCCAAATAAATTAACCTTTTATCTTTTGAAATTTGTGACAAAAACTAGACTGGAAAGCAAAACTTTCAAAACGTTCTTGGATATTAAAATGATTCTTGAAATTCTTTAGAAAAGAACAGGGGTGGTTCTTGATTAATTACCATAAGACCATATGCGAAAACTTGGATGCCAGTGTTCCCAAGAGAGACAGCAGCAAGTTGAAGATTTCCAAGATGTCCGCAAAAGATTTGAGTGGACATGGAAACAACGTTGTTGAGCAAGTAGACAATCACTGCTGGCGCTGCGAGGTGGAAAAGCAATCTGAGCTCAACCAAAGAAGCAGAACGCAATCGCTGAAACGAAGATTCTTGCGTTCCTGTCAGGATTTCTTCAAGCTCTGAACTGATCTCTGCCTCATGTGTAGACCTGAAGCTTTGAAGCAGTGGCGAGTGCATGATTCTTGATTATTAGGATTTTTTGTTTTTCTCTTTTAAATTTTGTTCTAAATGAATGCTCCTTTCCTGCTCTGCCTCAAGCTTTTTTATATAAGGTGTGGAGCAAATTTGTTTGTCATGAAATGAAGAATTCTAGTAGTACTACAACTCTTCTACATGTTAGCCATCCACATCCAAGATGTGTACATCAAACATGATAAGCATTTTGACTGTTTGGTATTCATGTTTGGAGTTTACGGTGTCTAAATTAATTTGCCTTACTTATGAGCTTTGTAATTAAGATTTTGGCTCAAACTACTAGCATTTTACATTCTTTTTTCCTTCTCTCTTTGTACAGCAAAAACAAGATACAGTGCAATCAGTATTCTAATTAGACGTGCACTTGAACTAATAAAGTGATTATAAGTAAAAGAATCTCTTTGTGATTTATCCCACCACTATCTAAATTTTTAGTATTTTAAAATTTTAAAATTTAAAACTATTTACAGGTTAATGTAAGTGGGTGAACAGAGTGTTATTTAAAAGCAACAATTATTATTGGATAAATTTTTTAATAGATTTATAAAAATTTAAAAAAAAGTAAGGGTGTAATAGACTTTTAAATAATAACCTAAGGGTAATATAGTATAGATTACTCGTACATATTAATCTTTCAAGGTTTTAAGACCATATAAATGCAAATTAACCAAATAAGGTTAAGTCACACCTTTTAGTCCTTTTTTTTTTTTGAATAAGGAACTTCATTAGAACTATGACATATTACAGTCAGGTTCAAAAGGATAAAAACCCGAGAAACACTCGGAAAGGCCTACAACCAGGGATCTTCGTGCGAGACCATGAGCAACTATATTAGCTATCCTTCTAACATGGACAAAGTCACATGAGACAAAAGTTTGAACTAAATTAACAATATCATCTACTATCACCGCCAGAATTGAGTGAGTATGGGACCTGGACAAAATAGCTTGGACCAGTTCCAAACAATCAGATTGAAATTGTAGGCGTTCAATTCCGTACTGTCGCACCAACCAGAGCCCTTTTCTAACAGCTAAAGCTTCAGACACTGCCACCTCCATCCTGACTTGGGTACATTCATGAACACTTTTAGTCCTTGTGATACCACTAAAGTGATAATATGATTTTTGTTGAATTTTGGTCCACGTGGTGATAATATTTATTTAATTTGAGCTCTTTATTAAATTTTTTTTGCTTGATCTTGTTTCTCTAATGATAATTTTGTATTTAATTTATTCGGTTCATGATAATTTTAATCTAGTATCAAATTGATAATCTTCTACGGAGGGTGGGCTTCTCCTATGCTGGGTCGGTGCGCTGGTGACTGCGCCCGTTGCGAGGCGCAGAATCAAGAGTTAAATTTATAAGTCAACTTACAACTAGGCTCAAATACAGATTCGAGTATAGCTGTAAGAGGACCGATCCACAGGGAGATAGTTCGTACTGATCTTTGTAAAAACTTGTTTAGGTGTTGTAAATGGGAAAGGAAAGACGATTGAATTGGAATATCTAAGTTAAAGCCACCTTGGTCAAGAATGAAAATATCCTTGATCAAGACAGGGAATTGATTTTGGTAAAAGGGTAAAACAGTGAGACAAAATCCTAGTAGAGGCTAGCAGGCTACGAGTTTTGAGATGCAATCATTGACACATTAATATTCCTCCATGCATCACAGAGTTGCTATAGAACCTTGGTCTCCCTTGGTTCCTACTTCTCTCCTTATCAACATCACCCCTTGGCATAAGCGCATGATTAAGGGTTACCGGTGATGCCTTACCAACTAATCCTTTCCTTAAGAACTGATTAAATGATAGATAAATGAACTAGGAGAAGACAACTCCCGACGATATCCTCGAGCGTCAATCAGGCTTCCGTGAGATCAATCTATCTCTCCACCGTGTTCACAATCATACTTGTGAGCGTATGGGTGTCTACTTTTACCTTTCTTGGGCATGAGATTACGCTATCCAAGTTCCGGTTGACATTAGTATAACTTACCCCAATATAGGTTAATTACGTCTATAAAGAGATAAGCATACATAAGATCGAAATAAAGAGATTGATTGAATACAAAATAAAGATTGTTAAGATACTTTTGGTCTCATAACAAGCTCTAACTCGGGCCTCAAGTGCCTCTACCAAGAATGGGAGAGCTTAGCTATTCATACAAACAGTTGAAAACAAAATAAGAGTTGCAAATTATGAAAAATCCTCCGTTACCGGAGGAGCGAGTTTATTGACGAAAGATCGGTGGAACACTATCCAAAAACCGATTATTGATAAAAGTCTTTGAAAAGAAGAGAATTCGAACTCTCTCTACTAAACCATAGGAAGAGTATAAATAGTCCTCTCTTCCTAGAATTTGACTAAGAAAGAAGGCAAGTAGATAAAGTAATTAAGGAAATAAATTAAAGACATTGTTTGATAGAAACTCTCCATTCTTCACGAAAGATTAGGGAGATAAATCAGCTGGATTCGCCCTTGAATGTCGCATATCAGCGGGGCAGAAAGAGATCTTCTACCGGCGAGAAATATGTGACGTGCTCAAAATATGACTGTTGTGAAGATGCATGGTCAAGGCAAGGTTGTCTTGATCAAGGGAGAGGGATAGGTTCCATGGTCAAGACTGCTTTGCTCCAAAATAGTCCAATTTGCTCTAAAATTGCTCCTTTTTGCTCCAACCGCTTCTAAAAGTGTTTCCTGTGGAAATAAGCAAAATACCTGCTGATACCAGCATCATATCACTTAAATCATAAGAAAACTAACAGTAAAAACTGCATCATTTGTAGTTCAATCACATCCCCACACTTAGACAAACGCTTGCCCCCAAGCATACAAATGCAAACTAAGATGAAAATATGCATGAATGTTATGAATGAGGGAAACCGGGAATCTTTATCAGTCTCAAACAGTCATCTCAGCTAGAAAATTTTTGAAGACACTCTTCTCATCCGTTCTCAATCTAGGATTAACATGGCCTGATCATCTAGTAATTTCTTTTTTCATCACCATAAATCGGCGTCCGAATATTATATGCTCAAGACAAACAGAGGATGGCTACCAACATTAAGAGTTTTATCTCCTGTCTAACTTGGAAGGAGAGCACAGAATATAGGCACAGTGTAGGAATAAGATCCAGATAGTGTCCCTCATTGGAGATCTTTTCTCATGTAGTGTACCTCATTGGGCTCTTTAAAGTAGTGTCCCTATTGGGATCTTTTTGCACGTCATGCCCACATTGGGATCTTTTTCTTTTCTTTTTCTTTTCTGTTGCTTTCTTTTCTTTTCTTTTCTTTTCTTTGCTTTTCTTGCTGAAAATTTAAACACATATTGGCATCTCCGGCCTAGCTTGTTCGGCCTAAGGTAAGGGATTAGCTAGTACACCAAAGGGAGTTTCGCCTATGAAAGGGGTAATGGTGCCGAATCACCAATACCGTGCAACCCCTTGGGGTTAGACGAGAAGGTGCATACGAAAAATTCAAGAAATATCAAAGCAGCAATTATAACAATAGTTCATCTACAATCTGTGCGACATGACGTACCATATAATCATGCAAATCAGGCAAAAAGATAGATCCCCGAATGTTGATAGTCATCCTAGGTCTGTCTCAAGCGGCGAATAAACCACTATGATTAGTCGTGATAAGCCGAAAATTACTAAGAATTGATCATGTTAATCCTTACTTGCCATATCAATCAAAGGTCAATAAGGACTTGGAAAATATCAGTTGAATTTAAAGTTTGAGATGATTGTTTGAGAAGGATAAAGAAGCAGATTTCCAATGCAATCTATGCTAATTGATGCAAAAAAATAAAAATTTACTAGATGATACCTAAATGAGTGCAACATGATGGAATGCATGGAAGATAATGCAATGCAAATCCCCTCCCCACACTTAGTGGACACATTGTCCTCAATGTGAGAAGAAGTTCAATGATAAAAAAAAAGAAGAAGATGAAAACATAAAAATAAAGAAAAACCTGGGGCAGAGTCATTGAGACTCGTCCTCTGAATCAACTTCGAGAGGTTGAGTTGGGGGACGGTCGAAGTGGCTGTGGAATTGTTGGTGAAGCGCTTGGGCTACTTGGAGGGCTTGCTCGCTTGTGGAGGATGCTTATAGAGTGATGTCTTGGAGTACAGTGAGTGACTCCTGGACCAAGCGGATTTCATTCATTACATCTTGGAGTGAAGGTGGTTGTGCTGAAGAAGAGGAAGCACCTTCATGGCCTTGATCAAATTGGCCCCTGGGGTTGTTTCCATGGTCAAGCAGACGGGCACATTCCTGGGCCTCTGCTTCTAATCTGGCTCTGTCTGCTAGGCGAGGGCATTTGAGTAATGGGAGGATTCTGAACTGGACTGGGGGAAGTTGATTGAGGACTCTGTTGATGTAGGGTGTGGTACCAGTAGAGTAGACTACGTCATTGCCCCGTAGCCTGAAAATTCCCAAGTCATCTAAGGCATTAAAAGTTAAGCACCTGACTACTCGTCATTTGGTGACTGTGCTCTCATAGAGGAGCCCTGTGTCCTTGGCCCCCTCATCACCTCCTTGGCCAAGGACACAGTGATTTCCGCAGCTGGCGAAGAGGCTCGCCAAGAAGCTGCCAAGGTGGATTTGTTTCTTAGTGACCAAACACCAAAGAATGAACAACTCTGGGCGTGAGATGGTGTCGTCACTGCTTCCATAAAAGGTCATCGAAATTAGGAAGTGGAGGATGCGTAAGAGGGGGTCAAGGAGCTTTGATGCTCTGGTAGTGGAGTGAGGAAAAACGGCGTCTGGTTCACCGGTATAGGTGTGATAGATGCTCTCCTCTGGCCAATCTTCAGGCACTGAGTATTAGATAACCTTGTTGGCTGCTGGATTGGTTTTGGCGAGAATTTTGTGGAAGTGGAAGAGGTCCAAACTGTGATGCTTGCCATAAAGGCGGTACTGGACTAAGTTACCTTGGGTGATCTTTGCAGATATCCCATTCCGGTGGAAGATATCGGGGACATTGGAGGGGTTGAAGGTGAAGGAGGTGTAGAACTCTGCTATCAACTCTAAGAAAGCAGGGTCTTGAGGGTAAAAGATGATGTCCCAGCCCATACGGATGATCATACGCTTAGCTCTGGCCAACAAGTCAAATTGTCTCATCAGCTGCTCATCGAGGATGATGTGGGGGATGATGGTGCTCCTTTGAACGAGGTTGAAGAGCGTAGTCTTTTTGAGGTCCTCCGGCGTCTAGAGCCAGCCGGTGAGGGTGCCGATTTGGGGGAAAGGGATGTCAACCGCACAAGCGTTGGTCATGTCGATTGGAGTAGGATGCTTGGGTCTATCATCGTCAATCCTTGGTTGGGATAGGTGGGGAGGGACTGACCCAGCTCTGGTGGTGGGTGTTCGGTGACTGGATGGTCCTGCCTCATCGCGGTTGCGCTTCTGTCTAGATATAGCGGTAGGGTTTTGGGTGTTTTGTATGCTTGGGTGTTTTGTTGGTGAAGGGAGTTTTGTATTTGGGTCTCTTTCAAGGATCTTTATATAGCAGTCCGCGAAAGTGTAACGGCGAGATTGGGTTGCAATGTGAGGAGTGGGGAGGTTAGGGTGCGGAAAAATTGGAAGTGTAATGAAGTGAGAGTCTCTGATCGGTTTATAGCGGTTGAAGAGTGATGGAGGAGATTGTCTGGTTTCCTTGGTCTCTTTGTATTTTTCGTGTGTCCGTGTCAAAAATCGCGTCTCTTGGTTTGTCTGACTGAAGAGTGCGTAACTTTCTTCCTTGACCAATGAGTCCTCCCTTGGTCCTTTTGGTAAAGTTTTAGTACTTCTCCCGAAATATCTTTCTCCTTCTCTTGATTTTCCTTGGTCAAGGCTATCCCCACTTGGTACAAAAGATGTAGTATCTAGAAACGTCGGAAGGGGACTGTTGTTGGTGTAGTGTGGTATGTAGCGTCCTTGATCAAGGAGGTTAGGATTTTCCGAGAATTTTCTTTGCTTTGATGAAGCGTCTTGCAAAACAGATTTCGTAAGTTTGTCAAAATCATGGGGAGTATTCTCCCCTGTGACATGTTGGTCGTCACCGTCTCCACTGATGCTTGGGTTTTCTCCAAAGAGAAATTCCTCATGTCCTTCGTTAAACCTTTGTTTTGGTGTGCTGTAGAGTGGTTGATTTCTTCATTCGGAGTCGAATTTGTGAGCTTCGAGTTGTTGGTTTGATTCTCAACATTCTTTCCTTGTGCATCCATCTCCTCAAGGTTCTTGGTCAAAAGGATAGCATCTTCGAGGTTCTTAGCAGCTGAGCACTGTGTAGAGGATTGTGCGTGTTCACATTTCGCCTTTTCAGTGAGTTCACTTGTCGTTTTCTTTTTGGTTGGCCTCCGATTAGTCATTAGTTGTAAGGGTGGTGGTGTTTGAGGTGAATCTTTTTGTTGTGACATTGGATCTTTGTTGGGTTTGTTCTGAATGTGTGAGTTTCTGAGGATGCCCTTCATAGAATTCACTTGGACTATATTTTTTTGAGTTGGTGGTTGTAAGGTAGATGGAGGGCTTTGGGCTTGAGCAGGGGTACTTTTGAAAAAGAAGTTGGATATGATTTTTAGGTGTTGGAGAAAGGTTGTATGTTGTTCGGATTCAGATTGGTAGGGTTCTATGGGTAGAGTGTGGTTGACGCAGTTTTTGGCCAAAGCTTCAAATATTTGCATCGCGCACTCTGGAGTGACATCTTGGAGGGTTCCTCCTGCTGCTAAATTAACTTTGTCTCTATCTTTCTGATTCATCCCGTCATAGAAGTACTGGACGAGATGTTGTTGGGAGACTCCGTGGGTAGGAAAGATTTTCTGAAGGTCATTGTGCCTTAAGAGGTAGTCTTCCAAATTTTTAGTTGCTCCTTGTCAGATTCCAATGATATTTTTCCTTGTTGCCCCTGCTTGACTTGGGGTCCAAAATTTCCTGAGGAAAGCAACAGACATTTCTGCCCAAACTGAAATAGACTTGCTTGGTAATTGAGAGTACCATTCTTTTACTGGGCCTACTATAGACCATTGAAAAGCTCTTAGTTTAGCTCTATCAAGGGAAACTTTGCAGGGTTTGTGACCTTCACATTCTACGCTCAAGTTCCTTAAATGGATATACTGGCTTTCGTCGGGATGACCATGGAACTTATGTAGATGGTGAATGACGTCTGGCCTGATGATCCAGTCATGCTCTACTTGGGGTAAATTAAGACAGGAATTTGCGGGCTCTTTTCCCTCGCTTAGCTCCCTAAGAGTAGGTGTTCTCTGTTGATGATCGTCCATTTCTGAAACAAATGTGACAAACGTATATGCTAAAACAAGAAGTTAAAAGGATCAGTAGCAGTTAATCTCCCCGGAAACGGCGCCAAAAGCTTGACCGCGCCCGTCGCGAGGCGCAGAATCAAGAGTTAAATTTATAACTCAACTTACAACTAGGCTCAAATACAGATTCGAGTATAGCGGTAAGAGGATCGATCCACAGAGAGATAGTTCGTACTGATCTTTGTAAAAACTTATTTAGGTGTTGTAAATGGGAAAGGAAAGACGATTGAATTGGAATATCTAAGTTAAAGCCGCCTTGGTCAAGAATGAAAATATCCTTGATCAAGACAGGAAATTGATTTTGGGAAAGGGGTAAAATAGTGAGACAAAATCCTGGTAGAGGCTAGCAGGCTACGAGTTTTAAGATGCAATCATTGACACATTAATATTCCTCCATGCATCACAGAGTTTCTATAGAACCTTGGTCTCCCTTGGTTCCTACTTCTCTCCTTATCAACATCACCCCTCGGCATAAGCGCATGATTAAGGGTTATCGGTGATGCCTTACCAACTAACCCTTTCCTTAAGAACTGATTAATTGATAGATAAATGAACTAGGAGAAGACAACTCCCAACGATATCCTCGGGCGTTAATCGGTCTTCCATGAGATCAATCTATCTCTCCACCGTGTTCACAATCATTCTTGTGAGCATATGGGTGTCTACTTTTACCTTTCTTGGGCGTGAGATTACGCAATCCAAGTTCTGGTTGACATTAGTATAACTTACCCCAATATAGGTTAATTACGTCTATAAAGAGATAAGCATACATAAGATCGAAATAA
>NBIL01147569.1:0-22416 GCA_002752925.1 Viola pubescens var. scabriuscula | reverse complement strand
TGTCACGCAAACAATCCCATTCATCTTTCTCCCACTCAAACAAACCTCGACGCCACGAGCTTTGCCACTCCCAAACCGACCCATTCCAGCTACCAAAGTCTTTGACCGATCCACGTTGCTGGCTCGACAAATGATATAGCCGGTGGTGAAGAACAACCAGCGGTTTCTTGTCAGCCCAGCTGTCCCACTAAAATTCTGTCTCATTTCCTCCTCCTATCTTTAACGTGGTGTGATCAGTCCACAGCTTGAAATACTCACTCCCTCTGCCACAAACTCGCATAATGTCCCGCCAAATAGGAGACAAATTATCCCGTCTCTCTCGCCACATGTCTCCGACGGACTTAAGATGGTATTGCCTCCGAAGAATATCAGCCCATAGCTTTTTGCTTCCCTTCATCAAATCCCACGCCCATTTAAATAAAAGCATAACATTATAATCATGCATCCTGCCAATACCCAGCCCCCCACACGAAGTCGATCGCCTAACCTCCTCCCATGAAACTTTCGCTAAACCTCTCTGGCTTCCACTACCACTCCAAAGAAATCGCCTCATCACTCCCTCACATTGCCGAATGACAGATTTAGGCATTTTGTAGAGAGACATATTATAAACGAGGAGGCTCACAAGGGCAACTTTAATCAGAGTTATGTGCCCCACCACCGAGAGAAGATGACCCTTCCACGTAGCTAATTTCTTTCTCATCTTTTGGACTAAGAATTTCCATCCTGATATTCGTCTCAGATTAAAACCTACAAAGGATCCCAGGTACTTAAAAGGGAGCGTCTCATACTTGCACCCCGCCCTCGTAGCTAGAATATTCCCTATCTGATCGCACACATTCACACTTATCAACGTGCTTTTATGAAAATTAACCCGGAGTCCTGAATAAGCCTCAAACGAACGCAGGATTCCCTTCACCCCCTGAATCTCCTCCTCGTTGTTGTTCACGAAAACCAACGTGTCATCTGCAAACTGAAGATGGCTCAGTTGCCACCCTGCAACCGAATTGCCAATGCCCTTAAGAATCCCCACCTCCTCCGCTCTAGTAAATAAACGATGAAGACCCTCCGCCACAATGTTAAAAAGAAATGGGGACATAGAGCATCCTTGTTTAAGCCCTCTACCCACACCAAATTGCCCCGAGGGAGACCCGTTAATTAGCACAGAGACTTTATTTGTGCTAACACATTGCCTAATGCATCCCCTCCATCTCTCTCCAAATCCCATGTGCCTCATCACGTCTTCCAGGTAATCTCACTCGATGGAATCGTAAGCCTTCTCAAAATTAAGTTTAAAAAGCAAACCTTGTTGCTTCGTCGCCTTTAAGAAATGAACCACTTCGCTAGCTGTCATGACGCAGTCTAGAGTATTTCTCCCTTTAATGAATCCGTGTTGGGCTTCACTAACAACAACCGTTATCACCTCGCTAAGCCTTCCCGCCATAATCTTGGAAATAACTTTATAATAACAACTCACCAAGTTGATGGGACGATACTCATTGAATCGCTTGGCTTCGGGAACCTTTGGGATGAGGGTCAGAAAAGAAGAATTTGCCCCCGCCGGGAATTTTCCCGTCCTAAAGAATTCCCGAATCAGTCTGCAATAATCCTCCCCTATGATACCCTACGCCTTTTGCAGAAACCAAAGGGAAAACCCATCCGGCCTAGGAGCTTTTTGCCCGTCACAACCCTTAACCGTCTCCCAAATCTCATTTGAGGTAGCCTCCTTTTCTAAGCCAGCCGCTTCCTCCTCCAACAGCCTCGAGAACCCCAAGTCTTGCATCCGAGGTTTGGGCCACTAAGCCGACTGAAAGAAGGTCTCATAGTGTTGCTTGACAGCTCGCTTGATATCCTCAGGGGTTGTTAACCTGGCCTCCTGAGTCACTATCTCCCTGATGTTGTTCCTCCTCACTGCTATCTTAGCCATCCTATGAAAATAACCCGTGTTACGGTCTCCCTGCATGTTCCATTTTGTTCTATTCTTCTGTTGCTAAAATCTGTCCACCCGCTCCTGTTGGATCCAAAGCTGAAGTTTAGTATCATCCCGCTCGGTCTGTTCCTCTAGAGTTAAGGCACGATCATCAGCTAATCTCTCTAAATTCTCATATCTCCTCTGAATATCTTTCAACCGGTTTTCCATATTGCCAAAAACCTCTTTATTCCAAATTTTAATTTTCTTCTTTAAACAACGCATCTTATGAATAACACTGAAATTACCTGGGTATTCAACGCCAGGTTCCCCCCACCATTTCGCCACCAAGTCCTTGAATCCTCTATCTTCCCACCATATCGCCAAGTCTACCCGCATCATTGGGCGCATAAACGTTTAAAACAACACAACGCTTGTTATCCTGTAAAAGTGTACCTTCCACCCAAATAAAATTAGTCCCCACCTCTGTGAATTTAGACCGGAATACAATAGACTCCCACATAGTGATTAAACCTCCCGATCTCCTGATAGACGGAGCAAAGGCCTATCATGTCTCCCTACTTCCCCTTAGAGCATGGATAAGAAAATCATCCACCTCTTCTCTCTTGCTCTCTTGCAGCAGACAGAACGTTGCTTGCTCTCTATGCAAAATACCCTTAACAAAACACCTCTTCATTACCGAATTAAGACCCATACAATTCCAAGAGAGCACTTGAATCATCGAGATATTTATGAACTCGCTACCTCTAACCTTTAACCGCGGACATTGTCCAATTCCACACCAAACCTCTCCTTGTCAAACATCCTGAGAGCTGCTTCATTCACCTGGTCGGTAATTAACAGTAATCGTCCAAGTTTCCACGCATTTGTCTCCACCATCATAGCGTCCACCAGCCTATTCATATTCCTGATATCGCTATCCTCTACCCGAAATATCTCCTCTCTTGGTTCCCCATTATTGCTGGTCGTATGCAAGCTCCTAGTATTACCTATGATCCGTTTAATCTTCTCCCCTCTTTTCCTTCTCGTTATTAAAGGGTAAGAATCTGAAAAAACCTCTGCTGCCCCTTCTGTTTCATTGGCTTTGTTTGTACTATGTTGATCATCGGCCCCGTCCTGCTCAGCTTCTCCGAAAACATCCTCATCTAATCCCTCTTCTGAACCCTCCTCTACCGATGGTGCCCCAATCATCCAGTCCAGGTTAGAAATCACTCATTGCATAGGTTCTTCGTGGCAATTCACAAGGTATATTGTGTTCTCCACCTTAACGCGAATGTCTTCTCGGACATGCATCCTCTCCGTCATAATTAATAATCTCGCGACATCAAACCTTTTGCGTGTTAGCGTGTTGTCGTCTACTGCCACTAGCTTTCCCAATTTCCCTCCTACCTTCTTAAAAGTCTCATAACCCTAACTTTGGACTGGAATTCCAGCACATTGAACCCAACAGAGTCTACCGGCCTTAGATAACATTTCTGTCCAAGGAATCACCTTGGTAAACAGCCGTTGCATACTCTCATAATTCTTATTGAGCGCTTTCTCCTTATCCTCCTGTCTATCAAACTCAATCCACACAAGTCCCCGGCCTAAGATTTTGGTCTCACAAATCCAGCCTGCCTCGAGGATTAACTCCTGAATTTCTGGTATGTCCTCTATCTTTCGGATGATACCAACCACACTCCGATCAAGCCAATCTTTGTTCTCAGCTGGGACCTCCAAGGCTAGCACTTCGTCCTCTATGTTGTCCTCAGCTGGCCTCGAAACCCAGCCTTTAACGTTTACTTCCTTCGTCGATTCTACAATCGTCTCCTTCTCTTATTCCTTTTCCTTGTTTTTTCCACCCTCATAACTCGAAGAATTGCTAGTGTCTTGGTTTTTAGGATGATCCCTCGCCGTGTCTTCCTGACTACATTTCCTAGGGTTCCGTCTTGGTCCACCACGCAGGTACTCTTTGCGATCATTACTCATTTCTCTAACCCCTTTATTCTCCATACGATCTAGATTAGCTCTAATAGCCGAGGCTCCTATGTATTGTCGATCCAAAGCTAGCTCCATGTCAATCCGATTCGCGACTCAGTCGAATCGTACAAAACCAAATCTTTTTCCCAGCTTATTCCGTCTAATGGGTATAAACACATTAACTAAGTTACCAAACTGTGGTAATTTCCATCGATGAAGGATCAAATACCTGAGTGCCCGACGTTCGACGTGGAGTGGAAGGTTCTCCATATAAAACGTAATCACCGTCCTCCTGTTAAAACCCTCTAGGGTCCTATCAATCGCCATCCGAGAATATCCTACAGGGGAGATTTCACCCCGGCCACAGTGGGTGCGCCGGTGTTTAGGCTATCTCCGGCAGCAGTGGGCTGACCGGAGGGGGAAGAAGACAGTTCCGCAACTCCTTGTTTAACCTGACATTTACTGACCGTTCTTTAGACTTTTTACTTTATGCTTTTGCAGCTTTTGCTTTCAGGAGCATGCTCCCTTGTGTTTTGCTTTCCTTAAATGCATCTTGTCCCTTTGTTGGACAACAGAGATATTTATGTATGACTTAGCTAGGGTCTTAGGATCATCTTCTATCATCCACCATTTAGGATATTTTGAGTTTTATCTCTCTAGTTCTGAAGGGATTTGTTCGTCCCTCTCTTCTCTCTAGCCGCCGGGCTTCAAACGTGTATTTTGGTAATCGGAGCCTTCCTCTGGCCGGTATTAATCAAGTTTTCTTCCCTTTTATTTCTTCTTTGCTTGTTATGCTTTCTAAATCTTTTATGTGTTTAATTTCTAGTATGAGTAGCTAAACTTCCCCTTCTTAGCAAATGTATTTCGCGGGTTGCATGGGTAGTTAAGAGGCCTAAACGTGTTTAGTATGTTCTTGAGTTGTACTCAACTATCTGTCATTTTAATTACATTTTTTGCTTAGGGTAATTAGGAGTTTGGCCAACTGCTGGTTTTTCCTTTGTAATTATTGTCGTATCCTTGTAGTAATAACTAACGTGAGGCTATGGGGGTAAAAGTAGACACCTAGCTTGCTAGGGCGAATAGTTGACTAGGGCTGCATAGCGAGCCTGACAAACTGAGAGGCGTCTAGCCCTAGACATGTCTTTCCTTATCTTCAAGGGCGCTTCGTCCAACTTCCCACCCTCGAATGTGACAGGTCAAGGTGTCAAGGTTACCTGTTTAGCAGTGACAACGAGAGGTAACCGGGAAGATGGCGGAGAGTCACGACTACCTCATATGTGGAAACGGGGGGTAGTTTCTCTCACGAAGGAAAATAGGGGGCTAGATTACCTCATATGTGGAAACGGGGTTTAATCTCGTCCCTATAGCATGTCTACAACATTAGAACAAAATATCCTTATGCCAATGACTAATGAGCCCTCGACGCAACCCAAGAATGACCTTTGCTAAGATCTCTTCTCCTTTGATTTACTATCTTTACTTGTCATTTCTGTTCATTTGCATACTCTTTACTCTGCTTTCAATATTGTTTGTTTGTCGTGCCCTCGATTGTTGCTTGGTTATTTTGCTCTGTCGAGGTCCCGATTACTGTTTTAGTAGATAGAATTGTCTCATTGCCTTGGCTAACTTGTTTAGTCAACAAACCCCCCTGATGTGATCCCAACCACACCAAACCTCGATACACAAGACACCTTGCCCCAAGGTCCCATCACTCACAGCATGGCAAAGAATCTATCTTTGTGGTTCGGAGTCAAGTTGCAAGAGGAGCCTTCCAAGGCCAATAATCGAGTCGTTTCGGTGACCATCCATCATGCCAAGGCCATTGACAACCTTAGGAAGCCATTGGAGATCCATTCGGAGCATTCGGGACCATTTTACGACATGGAGACTAAGTCTGGGGTGGTATACCGCCAGAAGACTTCCTTGTCTGGCGATATACCGCCAGGAATTAAGTGATTTATTTGTGTCCATGTCGAAGCTAACGACATGCTGTTAGGGCCTTAACAGCATATCGCCATAGCCTTAACAGCATTCCGCCCCGGGCAGATCCACTCCAGCGGTATACCGCCAAAACTGGGCCAAAATCCAGATTTTGGGTTTTTCCAAGCCCATTTCTTATGCAAACTATAAATAGCTCCTTTCCTTCTTTCTCCCTCATTAACTTGAACCTTGAATGATATTTGTAAAGTGAGATTACTCATTCCTTTATCATTTTAAGGTTTTGGGTTCTTGATCTTCCTTGGGAAAATCGTCGAGTTCGAGATTACTCCTCTCGATTTTCTCCGGGAGGAATTGTTGTAACTTTCTACCGAAGTGTGAATGAGAATCCGTATGCTTTTGATGTTTTCCGATTGCCATTTTATATTTAGCAAATCAAGTGCTTGATCATACTTTCAATAGCTCCCTTGGCTAGATCCTCCATAAGCTCCATATATTATTCGGCTGACTCGCCCTTGGCCGGATCATATCACCTAGTCTAGTTGACTTTTTGGCCAAAGCAACAAACATTCCCCCCATTGTGTTACATATCTGTGCTAGATTTCATTTCCTCCCAATCCCTATGTTCGACCCTGTTACCACTGTACACATAATATTTGTGCATCTAGGAACTAGGTTTTATAAATTGCATTTGAGTGACGATCAAGGTCATACACGGTTCTTTATACATGTAAGTGCAAAAATATGTAGTGATAGTTGCAGTCGTAGCAGACATTATCTGGCAAAACTCTTCTTCGTCATTTTCTATGAACAGATCATGTTCTTTATCCATTTTTGGGAAAAAAATTACAATGCATGTATCAATTGTTTGAAGAAAACTTGAAAGAAGGAAGCAAAAATTATGAATGTTTACACTATAGAGAGCCAATAGAAATAAAAATACACTGATTATAAGAGTAGATTATAAGAGATAGACAATCCAAAATCACAAAGTGGAAAACATGGCTGAAAAAGATCCAACAGGAAAAAAAAAAAAAAACAGCAATGAGAGAAAGGCAGAAACAGGCAGAACCTTGAATGCTAGAATCCTAGGAGCTGGAAAGCGCAATTCTGTTATCTCTTCAGCAATTAGTGTGAAGATTGGCGTACAGGTTCTATGTAGACTAAAGAAAAAGAATGCCTATTTACATGTGCAAGTCTGTAATAGTCCTATTTACATGACAATGTAAATACTGAGGTGAGGCTCATTATGTTTTGATGGAAGTAGTTAGGCATCACATTTAAGTATGATGGAAGTGGTTAGGCAAATTGAAATACTGAGGTGAGGCTCCCCAAATAAGTGTAGTGACACTCATATTTTTTTAGTACTTAAAAATTTGTTTCAAATATTAGAAAGAAAGAAAAAAGAACGTATATGAAAATTTCTTTCACTTTAACAGAATGCCAAGAACACAAGCAAACAAACACTCTAAATTAAATGTGAGCTCTCCAAATCATAACAACCTCACTTTCTACCAAAAAATGATAAGAAGACTTGAAGAGCCAAATGCAAGGATAAGGTTAATTATTTACATAGATGCAACTGCAGAACCAAGATGCAGGCATTGGACAGAAATTTCTAACATAACACCCTACATAATAACTAATACGGAAACTTGAACTAAAACTACAGATTATTATTCTGCCCTTTCTTGATAAAATGGTAAGTCAACCAACGCAGCTTGCTCAAGATAGACCTCTTTCTTCAGTTTATCTTTAAGAAATTCAGTCGCAAACATAAACATGTCACCGTTGATATCGAACCCTGGTATGGTTTTTAGGTCAGCAACAATCTCTCTCAGGGAAAGGACTTCAGGTTCAGTAACTCTAGAGGTCACTGTTGAACTCCTAAAGGCCACCGCACCAACCATTATATCGAGGTGTCTAGCTAGCATTGCTGCCCCCCTTGATTGCCTCTTCCCTTTCTTGAAACGAATGCTTGACTTGTCACAACCCCCTACTTCAACATTTCTCCTCCTATTACTTGCTAAGCCCGATTGAGTACTTCCAGTCTTGAACATCTCATCCAAACTTTCTTCAAATGGAATCCCCTCTGCTGAATCACCACAACATTCAACATCAGCTTGCTCCTCCTGAGGTGTAATGTTCACATTACATCCGGGTGATATAGCAAACTCTCTAGTAGCTACAATGGTGGAAAACATCAATTTTAGTTTCTCTTCAAGTTGAGGTTCAATTCCACCAATTCTGAAATTTGCAAAACTCGGGTTTACCTATACATTTAAAGAGATCCAAAATGATCCATCATGCAGCAATTATGTTATAAAAATAAAGAAAGTAGAGCAAACAAAATGCAAAAAATTAAAAACTAACCTTGATTTTTTCTTCCCACTAAGCATCATCTGCACCAATAGTATTTTTATGTGTATCCCATCCTAAACCCGTCTCACTACGCATCAAATCTTTCCATAATTTATATATTTTTTTAAAGCATCCCATTTGTTTTTAAGTTGTTTTTGCCCATAATTTAATCCGGTTTATTTACGGAACTCAATGATAATAAAGTCCTACCCTTGTTTGTTGAAATGAGTGTGTCCTAAATATTTTTTCAATAGCTCGAATACAGTATCACAATATATATGCATTGTACTCTTGTGCCAAACAACCTTGGGTACTTTACTTCCAGTTCCTTGGGTTGTCATCTACAACAAACACAATACATTTATGGCATGATTTTCGATCAATTTGACTACTTCTATAAAATAATTTGGTATTTCTTAAAGAGTAAATTACATAGCTTCCATCATATTTTGCAACATCATATTAGCAATTCAAGCCAAACAATGTCCCAAAATATGGCCAAGAAAATCCAGTTGGTTCAAGAAATGTGGCCAAAAGAACCAATTAACCCAATACTAATCTTCTTCTTGTCCATCAATTCATTTCATACCGTTCACTAGCAAATATCAATGACAAAAGTTGCAGTAAGAAGATTAGATTGCTAAAACTTTCTTTAAGATAAAAAAGTAAGCAGGCAATAGAAACTAAGCATTTAATTACAGAAACTTACTTCTCGGCTCCCACAAAAAATAACTCTGTGTTTCAACTTTCATGTCATTAAAAAGTGAAAAAAAGAAATAGAAAGAAAGTATGCATAGCTACCACTCACTAGTCACTACCAGCCTAATTGCTCTACACACCATGTGTTTGATAAAATGCCCCACTCAAAATACTATCCAAACCCAGCACCAAATTAAGCAAAAATCCAGCAGATTTCAGGAACCAAATTAAGCAGAATTTCAGCACCAAATAAAGCAAAAATTCAGCACCAAATTAAGCAAAATCAGCCACAAAATCATTTCAAAATCAAACACAAAATCAATCCAAAATCGACCCAACAATTAACCCAATAATTAAACCCAACAATTCATCCAATAGTTATACCAACAATTAACCCAAAATCAGCCATACAATTTAACGGAAAAAAAATAGGTTAAAAATTTAAATAAAAATTAATTACCTATGGGAATTGATTTCGAGGATGAAGAGGAGATTAGCTGCCGGCCGGTGGGTAATTGATGTGGGCTGGGTCCGTACTGTTCGTATACAGTATGTGGGTTGGTCCGTTTCTCTGTCAAATTTTATTTTGACAAACGACGACGCGTTGGGGCAGAAGAGATTACCAAACGGTGACGTGTTGGGGCAGAATAAATGCGTGGTTGTGCTGCTGGTTGGAACGATTCCACAGTTGTCTGCGCCGATCGCCGGTCTAGTCCGAGAGGCTGAGGTCGCAGTGGTGAAGGAAGAACTGGGATGGGCTTGAAAGTAAAAGAAGCAGAATTGATCGACTGTTGGTGGGTAGAAAAATTGATCAAGAGTGCTGCTGGGTAAAATCAATTCGTGAAAAAACTAGGATTTCTTTTGTATTTCTCTAATGTCAGGAGAAGAGGAGAGCGAGGTGAGAAGCAAGAGGGAGAGTAAGATATTTATACGTGGTATATTTGTAACTATGAAGAAGTGGAGTTAATAATTTTGTCCACTTAAATGTCAAAACTCCTTCCCGTGTTTTCTTCAAACTAATGGTTTGGGTGCTGGAGCAAGTTGCTCCTTTCTCAAAACTAAGGTTTTCCTTGGTTTTGGAACTGAGAAGCCCAGTTTGAAAGGTGGTTACCAAACACTAATTGAAGCTTTTTAGTTTTGGAAACCACCTTCCCCAACCAGAACCAGAACCCTTCATTAAGTGCAAAATGTTAGATGCAAAACAAAACCAACCTTTCTTGTCAGACAATGTAACTAAATAAAAAGCTCATAACAACGTACAAAATGCTTAAATAAGGGTTTATGTTATACTCCCCTAGTTTCATTAAATACTCCCTTCGTCTTTTAATAAATGCCGTTTTGAGATGGTAAAAATTCGTAGAATAATGATATTTGATCTTATTTTATTCCACATTGTTTCATTTTTACTCCTAATTTCCACTCAAATTACCACACCATCATCAAATTGGGTTGATGCATAAAAATAAATTTGTCATTTGCACAAAATATATACTTTGGAAAAGATAAAATGACAAGTATTTTGAACAGTAAGAATCCGTAGGAAAGCGACATTTATTAAAAGACGGAGGGAGTATCTTTTTAATTAAAAAGAATTGTTTCAGATTAAATATCATTTTGTAATTCTTTAGATAATTTATGATTATTTTATTCGATATGGAAAAGAAAAATGAATGCCTATGGAAGTAATTTATTTAATATAAAAAATAATTATTTAATATTAAAAGTATTCTAAAAAATTGTAACTAATTATTTCTTTAATTCTTGTGTTCAAAGTTAAAAAAATATTTTATATGAAACAATTTCTTCCCGGAAAAAAATGATTAATTAATAAATTAATTTAAATCAAGATAAGATGCGTTTATAAGTATGCACTGTTTAATTAATCTAAATTATCTTTACCCGGCAAAAGACAAGATATGAATTATATATTTTATTTCCTAAATAACAAAAATGAAAAATACCTACAAAATGGTCTATGAAAAAGAGAGGAGAGTTGAGTTCATTTTCTAAAGATGACAATAACTATTACGCATGCGGTTATAATTAGCAAGGTTGTAAAATTCGAACAGGTTATAAACTTGATCTAGGGAAAGAGTCAAGAGTCAAAGGGTCAACCCAGGAAAATTCAGATTGACCCGTAATTTTAATAAATTAATAAATAAAATATAATATTTACATAAAGTATAAGAATTTTTTAAAATAAATGAAAAAATTATCTTATATTTATATTATATTTGTCATATGGCACAAACATAGCGTTGGTGTAGTGGTTAAGGTTTTGTTCTCCAATATACTGAACATGGGTTTGAATCCCATATTTAGTATTATTTTCTTTAAAAAAATGTGGGTTAACCCGGACCGGTTCGCCGGTTCAACCGGACGGATCGATCGATTTTTTCAAAAAATCAAAAAATGAGAATTTTTGGTGTTTTGAAACCCGACTTAGTGCCCAAAAATTGGTTTTCTCAGTCCAACCAGTCAGACCGGGTCGAGTTTTACTACCTTGATAATTAGTGATATTTTCTATCTTTTATAATAAAAAGTTAAGTTTCGAGTTTCTTTCAAAACTCTCATGTTACTATTTATGTGTGAATGATATAAGTAACCGCAACAACAAAAATAATAATAAATTAATGAGGTGTACATATATTGTTTATTTTATTGTATTTTTATAGAAGGAAGTTAGATTTGAATCCAAAATTATTTTGGAACATTTCCATGAAGAAACAACCAATAGGCAAAACAATTTTTTGGGGCATTTTCTAACTTTTCCAATTAAGAACAGGGTACTCTAATTATTTATTTTGTTCACAGATTCTTTCCATTAATTAAACAAAGAAATCATATTTGTCATTTCATTTCATAAAAGAACAAAAACAAAATCTAATTCGTGAGATGAAAAAACACTGATGGAGTAAAATTGGAAGAGTGGTAAGTAAGGCATAAAATACACAACAACAAAAAAAAAAGGACCAAAAAAAACTGAAAAACTAAAATAAGTTAACAACAAACAGGACCTTGACCAAAGAAAAATAAAAAAACAACAAACAGTGTAACCTTAACTTAGCCAGCCAATCAAACCGTAATTGGGTTCACGTGTGTGCGGCGGCGTTTTATGGGATACCCCCCTCTCATCAGACCAGACGGAGACGGCGACACGGCGCGCACCTTTCAGATAATAGAGCCATTACCTTTTTCCATTTTCAGTCACACAATAATTAATTTCTCTCTATTATAATTATCATTATTATTTTATTATTTTAAAAAAAACCCCTCTCTCTCTCTCTCTCTAAACCTAAAAATTCACCCCCCTCCTCCTCCTCCTCCCCCTCCTCCTCCCCATTTATCCTTTGCCGTTTTGCCAAACAACCGACGCATCTCCCTCCATTCCCGCCCCGCCGCCTCCCATCTCCCCCACAGGTATGCACAAACTCTTCACATGCTTCCTTCTTCGATAGCTAGGGTTACTCGTATATTGCATTTCTCAATTATCGTTTAGTAATTATATTTCTTTTTTTCTTCAGTTTGAATTAACGTTCTTGCACCTGCATACGTGGGCATTTCACAGTTGTAATTCTTGAAAGTTGTTGTTATCAAATGTCAGAGGTGGATATGGCAGTAATTAAACCCGAGGTTTGCTTAATTTATCGTTTAATTAATCTTTAATTAGTGATTGAGATTGTTAGCTTAGGGCGGTCTACGTGATTATTGACTGAGCTTGTGGCGTTTCTTGTGTTTGTTTAGATGATGAAATCATACATTTGGCTTCAGACGACTGACGGTTCGATTCAGCAAGTCGAGCAAGAGGTTGCTATGTTTTGCCCTATGATATGCCAGGAAGTAATACAGAAGGGTTTAGGATCGTCTAAAAACTACGCCATATCTCTTCCACAGCGCGTCAATCCTGCTATGTTAAGCTTAATTCTCGATTATTGCAGGTTTCATCAAGTGCCAGGTCGCTCTAATAAGGTTAGTTTGCATTGCTGACATTTATTTGCTGCTGATGTGTTTTCGCGTGATATATCTTGAGTAGAGAGAGTTTGTGATTCATAGGCATCCTGGCTTGTGTAGGAACGGAAGTCGTTTGATGAGAAATTTATCAGAATGGATACAAAGAGGCTTTGTGAGTTGACGTCTGCAGCGGACAGTCTCCAGCTGAAGCCCTTAGTTGATCTCACTAGTCGTGCGCTCGCAAGAATAATTGAAGGGAAAACCCCGGAGGAGATACGCGAGATATTTCATTTACCTGACGACCTTACAGAGGTGTCTGATGCTTGTGAGAACAGTGCTTAGCATGCCTTTTTTTTCATCTATTTGGGTTTTAACAAGGATTGTACTAATCTAGGAAGAAAAATTGGAGCCTTTGAAGAACACGACTGATGATCCGCGGATACGGCTTTTAAATCGTCTATATGCTAAAAAGAGGAAAGAATTAAAAGAGAGAGAGAAACTAAAGGTGAAATGTAGCTGTTTAATTCTAGTTCTTTTATCTTTACTAGAAACTTGCTGTTTGATTCGAATTATGTTGCTCCCTTAGGTTCTTCTTTTGTTATGAACGATTTTGCTTACAGTTGCCTACATATTTGTGATGACTGTAACTGGCTTTCCTTATGTTTCAGAATGTTGAGGCTGAAGAAGAGCGTGTAGATGACCGATCAGTTGATGATCTCTTGTCATTTATTAATGGAGGAAATGGAGGTCACTTATTTATTGCCCTACTACAAGTTCCTGCTGATTTTTCTTACCGCACAGCATGACTTCTGAGTTGCTAGATTACAATAAATCCACTGGTGAATTGCGTAATATTAGCATATGGAACTCTGCCCTCTTAGAGTTCATGCATATTGGAAACTTCTATTTATTGACAGAATGCACGCTCCTGTAAAATGCATGCTTCAAGCCAGATCCTTTGGAAACTTTGATTTTAGTTTTCAATTATTGTTTTGAATACAATAAGGTTATCATAATAAAAGCCATGAAAGCAAAATTTACTCCTGGCATTTTTTTCTTCATTTTCTCAATAGGTGCGTACTGTATGGTTCCTCAACTTGAACAAAACTGAAAGGGATTTTGTTTTTAGAATTAGGGTTGCTAACATATACTGTCAGTGTTAGTGCTCATGTGTTTGCATCCCCGTAGACACACACACCAAGCAGTTTCTGTATGATAAATTTTGTTCACTGGAATGGCGTATCTTATTGGTGGTGGCTCATCGGAGTTGGAAATTTATGTTTCTCAGATACTAAAGGGATTAAAACTTCCAAGAATAAAAAGAAGCACCGAAGAAGAAAAGATCAGCAAAAGAGTAGTTATTCTGATGAAGCTGATACACATAATAAGGTAGGATCCACCATGTTGGCATCCCTTTCCTAAGAATATGTTTCATGAGAAGTTACAATATTGTTTTCACCTCTTTGTAGGATTCAAATGGCATTAATCCTCTACATTGTAATACTATGGTCGAGAATAAATTCCAGTCTTGTCCTTGCGAGACATCCAAGCAACGAGATGTGGACGAAGATATTTTTGCATCTAAAGTTGATAGTGAAGATGTTGATATTGACGACGAAATAGACCCAGCATTAAAAGAAAAAATTGATAGGTGAGTGTGAACTTGGTTTGTATTGTACACAAGTTCTCAGTAGAAGTTATATCCCAAGTTTAATGAGAATTGCCGATTTTCCCCACTTTGGACAAGTTGATTGGATATCATCTTACGGGAATAATGTGTGTTGTGATGCAAGCTTGCGCTGATTTTATAAGTGATTCTCTCTGTCATTGGATTTCTCTTTATAATGGATTTTCAGACTAGATCAACTTTATGTGGTGGATTTCCAGTTGATACTGCAATAAAAGAAGCAAGGGTGTGGGAGGTGGAAAATCTTGCAATACCTTCCCCACTCTTTCTATTCTCTTTGGAGATGATTGCGTTCTGTGCTTATACATTTAGTCTTTGTAAGAACGTAAAAATAATAGTTTTTTTAACATCCTTGCATAATTTTATTTTGATGCAGGGAGGTGGAAGATTTTGCTCGGATACTAAATGCAGACTGGCCTGATAGAATGCAGGAGCTTCTGTCTGCAGGACAAGAGAGAAGACCGGTGCATTTCTCCAATGGAAATGGCACCTTGAGAAGATATGGAAGTACGTAAATTCTCCCTGTTTTTCTTTTCTTTTTTTGCATTAAAAAATGAGTGTTTCATAACCCTCTTACCTGTTTTATGTGCAGTATATGTATGTATTTAGACCCATGTAATATAAAGTTAGTGCCTGAGGCAACATCTGATCTGGTTGGCTTAAGTGTCCCTTGTGCTTTTCACAACTAATAACTGTATTTTTCAACATTAGAATTTCTTTTTGGGATTATTTGTGTTCTGGAGTAAAGATAAATCATGTCTTCAGTTTGAAACTGAGTTAATTCAGTTGGTCTCCCATACGTAAAGGTTTTAGTGTCCTTCACAGGCTATTGTTGGGAGATGAAGTTTCAAGTGGATTTTGTTTTGGTGTATAGGCTGCTTTCATTGATTTATTAGACAAAGTAAGCTAGTAATATTTGAGGCATTATCGGTATATACATTCTCATAATCAGTGTATATTACATACAGCCACAGCAAAGTAACTGGTATAATCTCATCAAATGGTTTCTCAGATCCTGGGCAGTGATGAATAATGTCAGTGTGGAGACTCCATCAGGCAGCTAGTGGCCGGAACAAATTTTGACCAGATGCTATTAGAAGTGTTTGTTGATGTCACTGAGAAGAGTGGGTTACCATTCGTGGTTCCACGTGTAAGTGTTTTTTGATCATTTTTTAATTCTTTCGCTTTAAAAAGGAAAAAAAAATGGGGGGCGGGGGTAAGCTAAGTTGCCTGGGCTTATTTTTTGCGAGGCAATTCTGAATTGTGGAGGAAACTCTTGAATACTAATAAAGAAAAGTGTTTCCACAAGCTTCCGTTCAATCCTCATGAGGTAGTGCGAGGTTGTTGTACTGATCAGTGATGTCATTTTAAATAAACACTGCGGTTTTGGCTGGTTTATATGAGCTTAGTAATCTTCCAATTATTTTTGGATGATTGCTCTTCTAGTTCTTAGGTGTTCAGCCAAGTGGTGAGAACAAATCTCGTATCGTGTTCACCATTCTCTGATTGTGTATATTTATAACCATGGCTGCTGTTTGTCTAGGCACTCCGGAGGAAACTTTGTCGGAGTGGAGTGGTGTTAGCGTCACTAATTGTGGATTAGATTTGGAAAGCATTGTTGATTATAAATGAGACATTTACACCATTTACATCCTTTCTTTCTGGTATTTAAGATTAGATATTGTAAGGAATGTACCTATTGTGCTATATTTTCTTTTTTCCTTCCCAATTGGTGCCGTACAAAAGAGCCAAAGTCAGTTGTCAAGTTAGTGAAACTGATATTAAATTAACCGTCATTGTTTTTTTGTTTTTCCGTAAATTTTGGATTAACAAGCTACGGTGTCTGATGGATCTCCTTTATCTACAACATACACAACTGAAGTTGACGTTTTCTGATCTCTCCGTTATCTACTGACGGCTAAAATTGATACAGCTACAGTATCTGCAGTGATGTTGTGTGTATTTTAATATATCATTGCGACGGCGAAGGTTGAAACTGGATATGTGGGCAGGGCCGCTCTGGTTCTCCTATCGTCCATAGAGTTTTGAGATCGCCTCTCTTCTTTCCCAACGTTAAAAACGTGCCTGCATTCACGGTCACAAAAACTAAGACTTGACTCCAGCCACGCGAAAAATGGACCCGAGATGAATCTCTATTAAGTAACAAAAGTTACTCACCGAGTGTGAACGGAACGATGTAGAGTAACGCCGGCTGCCCGTGGCCATCCATCATGTTCAAAGCCACATACGTGACTAGGAGTCCTGAGAAAACATCATAGACAAATTAAGAATAGGGCATCGGTTTCTTTCCCATTTACAACAATATGGCGTGATGACAGTAGGAGTAGCATTTTCCATACCTAAACCATAAGCAGTCATTGCCCATACGAAGTAGCCTGCTCGAAAATTCTTCTTAGCCAGCCAATCATACCTACACGAACCCGTATATAGTTAACAAAATTGCATCAATTCAACCCAGTTCGCGTAAAACATATCATCAAACAACAAAATTGAAATGCAGGTAGTAAATGTAAATAAAAGAAAAATAAGCTTATATAGTTGAATTTAAACCTCAGAGAAAAAGCCACAACCAATCCTGGCAAGATTATGTCACCAAAACCGATAATGCTATAACCCCCCCAAGGATCAAACATCCGTGGGATCTTCAGTAGCATTGGTATACCGTCCTCTCCACTCTTATCACCGCGAGCTACCTGCAGGGAAGAGGAAAAATGTGATGATTTCTCCCTCTTGAATAGCTATATGTATATCACCGGACATAAGGCTCTGCACCACTACTTACCACAATCATCACACTCTCCTTGAACCACCGCTTGGAAATGAATACCCAGAAAATATCATATAAGAATGCGCAACTGAGAAGGACTGTTCCAACCTGATTTCATTAATTTCAAACCAAAACAAACAAAATGAAAAAAAAGCACCAGAGTTACTCTGCTATAATATGATAATGCATGACCGTTTTACTAATTGATAAATGGAGCACCACTAAATCCTTAATAGAAACTTAACTTTGGCATAGATTTATAATTCAGAACCACAGAACACAAATTTCCCATAGAAAGAATACTGAATAATGGTGCATAATCCACAAAAATGAAGCCAAATTGTTTTAGAAAGCTGAAAAGCTTGAATAAATTCAAGAGTGTCACCATTCTTTTGAGTCATAACTAAAACCAAGTAAAACTAGAAAGCTTTAGACGACTTACCATCAATGTAAACATAAAAAGCATATGTTTCTCATGTAAGCGGATAAAAAACAATGCAAAAAACAGGAACAGAAACAATCAACTCAAGAATCTTCTGATGGCAAATCAAATATCCAAGCTAATAAACCAAGTGAGTTTTTCGCAATCACCTTGAGGTTTGGTACACGAACAATCTGAAGAACCGTGATGATGAGTGCAATACCCTGATGAATGGATAAAGAATTAGTTGGCTAATCTCTATCATGTCAGGTATCTATGAGAAGACATGCTATGAAATATGAGAAAACCAAGAGAAGCAAAAGCAAAAGCCTGAGTATATTATTGCAAATTAACCATTCGAAACTAAGCTTAGCAATTACTATTAGGATGCAAGTTACTAGCTTGATACAGAGTGTTCAAATGTGGGGACAAAAAAAATGGGGAACTATAGAGATAAAGTTGTAGCCAACCAAGTGGAAAGTAGAAATTGTCTTACAAGGATATCTTGGCCTATCCAAGCATAGGGGAGACGGTGGTAAACTGCCCAAAGAACAGCAAATACAATGCAGAAGGGAGAGACAGCCAATGTCAGATATGAGACAGCTCCAAGGAACGGAACTTTAACAAATGAATCTCCAGAATGTTCAAACCATCTGAAACTGTAGTTTATGGCCGTCACTTACATACTCCAAAACAGAGAGGGAAAAAGTATGCAACAAAAAATAGCAAAGGGACAGGTGTAATTATGCTAGCTGGGTTGTCACAACACAAAAGATGGGAAGAGCGCACACATACCATGACAACAAAGCTACCAAGCAAGTTTGCAACCCCTGCATGAAGAAATTCAATTCTCAGCATTCATAAGGAAACAAACTTCAAAATGATGATATGTAGACCAAATATAGAGCGACAGTGTAAATCCAGAATAAACCAATCAAGGATAAAGAGATGATGAGATTAAATGTTTGAATACTCTGGGGATGAGAAAGTACATCTTTGGAATGAGGAAAAGATGGATCTAGATAAGATGGGAATTGTAAGAAAAGAACATCCAGAGTTTTGAATTGTAAGGGAAAAAATACCCAAAATATGAGGTGATTAAGAAATGTACGACATAAAGACAAGCATTGTTGGATTGTAGAAGGTCCATTTTCTTTATTTTAGTATGCACACATATCTTTGAAAGAAAAGGTGGATTTAAATGTCAAACAGATAAATCGGGGAAATAGACAGGCACACCTCCACACCGCCGATGCAGAACAAAACCACCAGAACCTCAAGAAACCAGAATGACATAAGTTTGTAGAGCATAACCAAGAAGCATGAAGCAATCACAACAAAGAGGATTGCAGAGGTCGTGTTGATGTTAACAACACCACTGGTGGGAACACCTTCCATATGTACACAGTCATCTGAACCATCCTGAAAACAAAGCATTATCCAAATCGCTCGTGAGAATCAAACAATATTTACCAGAATTATAGTAAGCAAAATCGCCATTCAGCCATAAAGATGCTGAATAAAACCTTCAATAGCTTGTCCTGTTCTATAGCTGCTTCTCTGGCGCTCCATGCAGACCAATAAGAAGCACATAAAATGGTACCAACAGCCATAAGCCATAGAAACACTTCTGCTACATCAACCAGAGGACGTTGTGGAGAGTATAGCTGCACAGTAACTGAAGAAGTGGAATCAAGGACATGGAAGGAGAAACAAATCAGTAACTCATTCAAACAGAACCACAACATAGTAGGCATCTAACCATATTGAATACAGTTGGCAAAAGAAATGGCAAGAAGGAACCAATTACACATGGATTACAAAAAGCATACCTATGGAGTTGTTTTTTATATCACCTATCAAACTTGTCCCAGCATCTTGTGGTAGCATTACGGCGGAAATGCGTATATGTACATCGGTTTCACTGTCTTCGCAGACCATCTTGAAAAGTTCTGCAGGGAAAGTCAAGGAGTTCAGATCATAAAAACAAAATTCAGGTCAACCATTCAGAACCTGAATATTGGAGGCTGAAAATGAGCAATTTCTCAGGCAATTGCAGTAAAGAAGAGAACCTCCTCATCAGTTAACTCACAACTTCAGTAAGATCCACGGAGCAGAATATAAAAGTAAAATGAGGCGAACTAAAACCATGAAAAGACCTCACTTGATAGAATATTATGCACAAATACCTGTCTGGTTGTTTATTATAAGAACAGCTGAAGCTTGTGCCTTTTCAGCAACAATGGCCTTAGTGGTAAAGCTGCAATTACCACGAACTGCCACAACAACCTCCCCTGAAAGCTACCAAGACAAGAGACAGCCCAAATACCAAACATTAAAAGATAAACAGATAGCAAATCAATTTGTCAAAACAGACTACAATTTAAGTAACCTTATTCTTGAGTGGGGTACAACAATCAAGAGGATCGGCCAAAACAAGTCTAGATCGATTAGCATGTTTTTCTTTGGATTCCAGAGTGACACCAAATCGAGCACCAACACCAACATACTCAGTGTCTTCCACATTATTAACCCAAGTTGGAACTTTCACCTACAAAAGCCAAGATCAAACTCAACATGTAAAAAGGCCATGAACTTTAGCTAATTATCGCCTAACATACACAAAATGTAAGCTAAAATCAAATGCAGGACAATTTTTTTCCAATTTTATGTTCCTCCCATTTTCTCATTAAACAAGACAAAAAAAAAAACAGGTAACTCAATTGAATTAATTAAAGCAATCAGCCCATAACCCACCAACCATCAACCAAACTAAATGTTGCTGTCCTACTCTCCAGAACTTTCTTAGCAACCAAACAGACATAATAAAGAGTATCCCACTAACTAAGAAAGGACAGAGCATTAAACAGAAATCCCAAATGAACAAAAAAGAGATTATGGGTCTTCATTTTCTTACCAGCACGAAGTTGTTCTCGCAACCAGGTCTCCTGGGCGCGTTGTCATCATGGTGCACTATGTCTCCAGCTGACCCAAAACATGGACATAAAGCTAATACTACTAAAAACAACACCACCACATGTATACCTAAACAATTATTCATTGGAAAAACGGTAAACAAAGAGAGTATGAAAAAAAGACTGAAGCTTTTTCACTTTTATGGATAAATTCTCAGTTATTAGGTTTTTTTTGGGGAGAAAATGTGATATGAGAACGGAAGAAACAGAGGAAAAGGAAGGGGAGAGAGAATTTTAGAGGGGAGAAAATGTAAAGAGTATTGCTACTGTATTGTGGGTGGAGGGTAGCTTTTTTTTTTTCTCCTGCTACTTGTCGTTTTAGCACGGGACATGAAAAAAACGCCGTGTGATAACCGTTATTGATCTGGTTTTCATCGGTGCTTATTTTTCTTTCCCAGACGCGCGTTGACGGTGAGTGTAATGCACGGCTAAAGTCAAGTAGTTGACGGAGTCACGGAAGTATATAAAAAAATGAATTTTCCTGTATCCTTCTGTATAAAAAGGATGCTTTTTTCTTGCAAGACTGCTAGTAGTTATTGACAAATTATGTGGATAATTAGCATCACATTTTAAGTGATATTTTCTAATTATTCTCGATTATTATGATCACAAAGATGGTAGTGTGATTTCTTTTCTTGGGCTATATATATATATTAAAAAAATAGCTAATAAGAATATTATCTGAAATCGATTTAATGAATCAGGTTATGTCAAATAATTCATTGAGAAATTTACTTCTACTAATATGTATACGCTCATCATGTATTATTTAATTATGATAAATAAAGAATTAAATATAATGAATATTGGAAAAGGATAGTACGTTCTCAATCTCACGTCGTCTAAATTCATAATGAGATGTTTAAAATTTTAGTACACATAGCTCTTATAAGAAAAGAGAATTACAAAATAATAGACTAATAGCTGAATGAATTATTTAAGTATTGAGTTTGAATTCTCTAATTTATAATTTCGATACAAGAAAAGGAAAAAAATATCCTTATAATTTTTATGATTTTAAGTTTTCCTAAAATAAAAAAAGTAAAAACAAAACCTTATCAAGATATTTCAGGATCAAAACTAAAGAAAAAGAATTGTACAAATAAGTTGTCCTAATAATGATATATAGTAGAGAGTTCGTACATGCTTCATGTGAACTTGTGACTTTTTCTGTTGTTGTTAAAAAGGCATTGTTAGTGGAAGAGCTGAGTTGAAAGCAACTAACGGGAACACGACGTTGCCGTCTTACCAACTTGCCAAAAAGTTGGTGGAAAAACCCAAAGGGCGAGTGGGACACCGTTTGACGGTTCGTACAAAGGTTACCGGCTACGGACTCCACAGGTTAAAAAGTTCCGTATATGCCGTACGGATAAGACGGCGGAGTATTAATAATTCACTCTCCTATTCTGATCAACTGCGCTCAGTTCCACGCAAGCCTCCAGTGATTAAAATATCCACACAGTCTTGCCATAAGACACATGACGAATTGTGTCAGGGCACGTGGTGAAGCGCACTAGAGGTGGCCGTACCTAAGTAGTCAGACTTCGTCGGGTATACGGCTCTTTTAAAGCATGGCAAAGAGGTGGAGCCCACATGGGTGAATTGAGACATCGTCTGATCAGATAGAAACACATGACGAATATGCGTTGGTGGAATCACACGTGGATGTGATTAAAACAGTACTATTAGCTTTGACTAATTCTCCTC
>NBIL01147566.1:0-14383 GCA_002752925.1 Viola pubescens var. scabriuscula | reverse complement strand
GAATTCATGGCGTAAATGAAAAAAGAATCAGAAAATCTCGAAGATCTTTACAAGCCTACCGCAACATGGAGAAAATAAAACTTATCCAGATACTGAGAATGGAGCCCTTGGTAAACACTCGGGCTGGTTTTCGGTTGGGCTTATGATAATACGAAATAGACCCCCCAGGGCATTTTGGTCTCTACATGGAGTACCGTCATCCTCTGTTATCCAGCATCTAGCCCGTCATGTTACCGGGGTGTGGTCGACGTCAACGAGGGGGGCCCCATCTGATACGGTATGGCGCATATTCCCACACCCGGTAAGTGTTATCTAGTCATAAGCGTTATCTAAGGACGATAACGCCCTCTACAAAGTCTCCTATAAATACCCCCTTGGGTAGATGAAAGGCCTCTGGTTTTGGACCCTTGACCATTCAGCAAAACCACATACTCTCTACTCTCTCTCTCACTCCTTCAAACCCCTTCATACTCTTTTATCTATGACTTATACTGACTTGAGCGTCGGAGTGATTGCACCGGGGACCCCTCTGGCGTCTTGCAGGTACAGCAGCGGCGAGAAGGACCACCCCCTTAGAGGTGAAGATTCCCGGGATTCTCCCTACCCCCGGGTATAAGTTTATCACTACATTTAATTGATCTCGCACTTCATCTTATGTATTTTCTATTTGAGTTCGGAATTTATTATCTTGGACTTGAATAGTTAATGCTATTGTCATTTTCTTTCGTTGTAGATTATCAGCCAAAGGGATCGAAGTAGACTCATACGCGCTAGCAGGCAATTATGAAACGGTATGGGGAAAGGTTAATCAGAACCAGACCCGACTGACGCTCATGGAAACTAGTCTGGAGTTGTCTTTCCCTAATCGACTATCTGTCAGCCCCATAAACCCTTTAACCAACAAGGTGTTGGGCTAGTAAGGCATCATCATTCCTACGCGCATATGGCCCTGGGGTGATGTTAATAAAAGAGGGAAGATAGGAGTCAAGAGGTCTCTTGATTCTATAGCAACTCTATAGATCGGAAATGAATACCTTTGCGTCAATGATTGTGAACTCTGTCTCATTGCTACCCAGCCTCTACTAGGAATCCTTCTCTTATCTGTTTCACTTCCCATAATCTGTAGTCTTGATCAAGGATACCTTCGCCCTTGATCAAGGTTGTTTTATTGCTTTATTACTTTCTCGTTCTTTATTTTTATGTTTAAAACCCCCACTTGTCACTCGCATGATACACCCTGTCTTGCACAAGCATACATTTAGATCAGACCATTGCTCCCTGAGGATCAATCCTCTTACCGTTAGCTAAGCATTAATTTGCCACCTAGTGATAAGTTGTAATTTCAAATTTTATTTCTTGACGGAACCGAACGACGCCCGTCAATGAGCATCTTTAATATTTTCTTCTTTCTTTTTTCTAGGATTCTTATCTTTGGAACCTATTGGTCTTCCACGCTTCAGGCGTAACTTACTTTTGGACAAATAATTTGTTGTCCTTCTGGGACATCAATTCATATTAAAGCATTTTCAGCTGGAATATGATACTTTCTAATTCGTCTTAGGTCAGTAAATGTGTCTGGCATTTGATTTGCAATATTTTGTAGATGAATTATCTTTTGAACTTTCAGTTCACATTGTTTTGTACGATGATCAAAATGAGATAGTGATAATTCATTCGATGCAATTTTCTTTTCCAGTAGTTGTTTTTTCTCTCTCCTTAATGCTGGGAAAACATTTTCATCAAAATGACAGTCGGAAAACCGTGCCGTAAATAGATCTCTTGTCAATGGTTCAATGTACTTAATTATAGAAGGGGACTCAAACCCAACATATATTCTCAACCTCCTTTGAGGACCCATCTTTGTGCATTGTGGTAGGGCAATTGGAACATATGCAGTGCATCCAAAAATTCTTAGATGGGAAATATTTGACTCCTAACCATAAGCCAATTGTAATGGGGAGAACTCATGATAACTTGTTGGCCTAATGCGTATGAGTGTTGCTGCATGCAAAATAGCATGTCCCAATGCGGAAGCAGGAAGCTTTGTTCTCATAAGTAATGGTCTAGCTATTAATTGAAGGCGTTTGGTAAGTGATTCTGCTAGACCATTTTGTGTATGAATATGACCTACAAGATGTTCAACACTTGCACTAATTGACATACAATATTCATTAAAGGCCTGCGAGGTAAATTCACCAGCATTACCAAGATGAATTTTCCTAATTGCATAATATGGAAATTGTGCTCTTAATTTACTTATTTGAGCAAGTAATCTCGCAAACGCTAGGTTGCGAGTTGATAATAAGCACACATGTGACCATCTAGTAGATGCATCAATTAAAATCATAAAATATCTAAATGGTTCACATGGAGGGTGAATCGACCCACATGTCACCCTGAATATGTTCCAGAAATGTCGAGGATTCATTCCCCACTTTAGCTGGTGAAGGCCTAGTGATCAATTTGCCTTGAGAATAAGCAGCACGTGAAAACTCCTTATATTGAAGAATCTTTTGGTTCTTCAATGGGTGCCCGTATGAATTCTCAATAATTCTACGCATCATATTTGACCCAGGATGGCCTAATCGGTCATGTCAAACAATAAAACTATCAGTAAACTTGTGATTTACCATGGCATCCAAGTCAATAAACTTCTGGTTTACTATAATAGTTTCAATTGTACTAATATATGTGTAGTACAAGCCCAAGGAAAAAGTTGGTAGCCTTTCCAAAACATATTTATTTCCCGTCACAATTTTTGTGATTAATAAATACTCTATATTATTCTCATCCACAGTCTCAATATGATATCCATTTCTGCGAATATCTTTAAAACTCAATAAATTCTTTTGAGACTTTGCAGAATATAAGGCATCGTTTATGATAACCTTCGTACCTTCAGGTAATAATATAAATGCTCTTCCGGAGCCATCAATCAATTTTGTACTACCTGATATTGTATTAACATTAGCTTTATTCATTATCAAATGAAAAAAATATTTCTTATCTTTTAGTATTGTATGCGTCCTTGCACTATCAGTAAGGATCAATTCTCCATTACTCTTTGGCCCAACCATAGAACAAGAACTATCCATAATCTTATTCAACCTGAATTCTTTAGTTTCTTGTACCTAGAATTGGTTGTATTTAGATACGTTATATTGGGCAATACTATTGAAAACAACAATACAATAATCTATCAATGCCATGAGGTATAACACTATCTTCTGGACATGTTAAATTTAATTTCATACTTTTATCTTTCTCTTCCAGGAAAATTTGATAAGCTTAAGAAAAACTCATAAGTGCGCAAGCACGAGCCAAGGGGCTTTTCATGTCATATGAATAAAATAAGTTCTCTATCACTTGAATCATTTTATCATTTTCTCTTTTCGTTATTAGTATTTCATTTCAAGTGGTAATGGGGATTTTATTTTTCATCCTCATCCTCGTTCACGACTACGACCACGACCACGACCATGTTGGTGGCTATGCCAATAAATAAAAATTATGTATGCCCACATTCACTTCAGAATGGGTCAATTTTGTGGGGGCGGGTTTTATACCTAATTCATCCATAAGATATTAAGTCAATTCATGACATTTTTAAAGCTTTATTTTCAACGGTGCTTTAGGAGCACATTAGGCGTATAAATTGAGAGGTATACTCTCTTGTGGTCAATCTTATTTTCCCCAAGATTTGTCATATCTTTTAGAATAATAACTCCATATTTAACCTTTTAGGGATCAAAGTCCGGATAGATTTCGATCTTGAAAATTCAAAATAAATACATAAAAATCTCAGATCTAGAAATTGCAAACATAATTTATTTTTTTTATCATAAACAAAAAAATACTATATGATGATCAAATAGTAACAAGCATGAAAGTAAGCTAAAGTTATTAAACCAATATTCATTCTCAATAGAAAAGATTGTCCTTATGTTAGTAGCATTTCATATCATGATGAAATTTGATATTGATGACAATAACTTCATTAAATCAAAACTCATGTCGCCATAGTAATTCAAGAATATAGCATATATGATGAGACTTATTAACCATGTATGTCTTGAATAATAAATCAATAGGTATAGAGAATTATATGCGAAATGGTTACTTGCAAAATAGTTAGTTGGAGAATATAAAACACCTTATTGTAAAGTAAATAAAATAAAAGAATAGTTATGACAAACCAGAAAGGTAAAATGAGAATAATCAACTATATTCTCAGTTACCGAATTAACCTTTTGGAACAACTAACCATTTGAGCAAACTTGTGCTGATAACGTGTTATAAAACTAAAAAAAAAACAAGAGAATGAACGAACTAAGATGAATTAGTTGTTGTATTCATATTATTTCTTTATATCCATTTCATAAGATCATGACATAGATGTATGATACAAACAACGTATCAAAGACTTACTAACTTGAGAGTTACTTATGTTTATGTTACTTTCTTTAAAGCAACAAATGTGAACATTCACATGTCATACGTTTATAACACACATATTTTTATTCAGTTTATTTACTATTTAGAGCTATTATTTTTTCTCGTATCAAAATTGAGTTAAATTTAACTAGTATTTTAATATCTTGTAAGAAACACGTTATATCAAGAGCTATATTTTGATATTTCAATTTTGTAATGCTAATTCAAGATAATCAAAAGCTTAATTATGGAGTAATATTGAACATAATTTTTTGTATTGCAAATTTGGTACGATATTTTTTCTCCCATGGTGCTAAATAAACTTACAGTGTTCATGAACTGAAAAATAAATGAAACTTATACTTATTATTGAGTTGGGAAATATTGAAATGGTTTGGAAAAAAATAGATTATAACTCCGATGCTATGTGAATGAAGAAATAAAAACTAAAATTACCTTTATATCGATAATTTGTTAGATAATTTTTTTTATAATTGAATATAGTATGAAATATAGCGTATTGTCTCTCCACTACTCGTTCAAGTAAACGGCCCAAAACCATGCACGCTAATAACGAAAAAGGAAAGCCCAAAAGCAACACCTCTCTCTGACATCTCTCACCTGCAAACATTTTCCATTTCGATTTTTCCTTAATTGGCCTCCAAATTCGTCTAACAACATCCTTCGCCTGTTACATTTTTTTTCTTTCCAGCTTCGCCGGGAGAAGCACGTGACCTCCACCACCACACTCGATCCCCGATCACGTGACCTCCCTCCCAATCACACACACTGAAATTCAGATCCGTGTTTCCTCATTCTGATCGACACTACTTACAGCATCCGGCCATGGCGACGAGGAATAGGACGTTGATATTTCGGAAGTATAGGGACGCGTTGAAGAGCGTTAGGGTTCCTTCGAGCTCTTTGCCGTCGACCAGCGGAGGTGGACGGGGTCCCGTGATTGAATTGGCCACCACTTCGCTACTTAACCCCAATAACCGCTCTTACACGCCCCTCAGCACGGAGGATCCTTCTAATTCAAGGTGCAGTTTTGTGAATTTAGTTCAAGTAGTTTGAGATCTGTTTAGTGTTTCGAGCTGTTAATGTAACTATGTCTGTTAGCTTAAAATCAAGGTCAAATTCGCTACAATGAATAGTATTTGTTTATGCTGTTTAGTCGCTTGAGGATATGTTGTGGTTTCTAGTAGATTCGAAGTAGAAATGTGTGCCAATTGGTGAAATTTGATTTTATGCAATGAAGATTTGAGCCAATGTAGTTTACCATTTGCAAGTGGTTTATGGTTTTAAGCTCATGTTTAACAAGGAGGGCATACACAGTAATGATGTTGTTGTGAGATAATGAAATGAGGATGTAAAGTTTAGCTGTAACATAGAGAGGATATCAAGTGTTAATGTCTTGTGATCCTTAAATGTTGAATTCTACGTGATAAAACGTTCTTCGTTGCTGTAATTGCTATAGATGGGGAAACTTTAATGAGGCACATATAGTTTGTTTTGAAGGGTGGGGTTTCTTTTTCTAGCTGCACAATGGGAAATTTGTGGCAGAGTGGTAAACATAAGTACTTCCTTTGTAGCTAAAGTTTAGTTTCTTACATTTGTTGATTGGTTAGAGTTAATTTTTTCTTTTCAATGTGAGAATTACATTTATATATTATTATTCAGAAGGTCTAGCATTGTCTTCTTACTGCAGTAAAGGTGCACTTACAGTAGGTCTACCACCAGCTTGGGTGGATGTATCTGAAGATATAGCAGCAAATCTACAACGTGCACGGACAAAAATGATTGAGTTAGGCAAGGCTCATGCCAAAGCTTTGATGCCTTCATTTGGTGATGGCAAAGAAGATCAACGCATGATTGAGGCTCTAACTCGTGAGATAACTGATATTATAAGAAAATCAGAGAAGAAACTACAAAGACTTTCTGCAGGTGGACCCTCTGAGGATTCAAATATTAGAAAAAATGTGCAGGTAACTCATGGTGGCCGTTGTAGTTCTTGTAGGTGTAATTTTGTTGGAACCTAAGTCTCTTCTGGATCTACCTTCCCATGCCCCTTGAATGGATTGATGTCTTCTATCAATTTAGTGGTTATTGTGAACATCGTGACTCTATAGTGCTGCACTTAACATCTATCCCTCTTGTAAAATGTACATGAACTTATTTATCTACATTAGAGGTTTCGTCTGGTGATTTGGAGCTCACATAAGTGCATTATAATTGCAGCGTTCACTTGCCACTGACCTTCAGAACCTCTCAATGGAGCTTCGGAAGAAACAGTCAACTTACTTGAAGCGCCTTAGACAACAGAAAGAGGTAAATGATTCTTGTTGAAATATAGGAGAAAATCTTTTAGCAATTGCCATGTCTTGGCTTGGCAGACCACATAACAGTTTTCATGAGTATGTTAGTAAGCTTCTAGGATGTCTCTGTTGCTATATTTATCTTAGCATGTAAGGTTTTTATATTTGTAAGCTTAATATTATGTATCAAACAATTAGGAGCTTATGAAGCATACAGCTGCGGCCCCTACAATTTCTTGTATGATAGGTTTGTCATGTGATGCAGGGTCAAGATGGAGATGATTTGGAGATGAACCTAAATGGTAGTAGATCTACAATGGATGATGACAGTTTTGATGACATGGTAATTGTTATAGTTTGATCTTAGCATTACTAGTTAGCTGTAGAAACATTATGTGGCTAATAATGTTATGTTCAAGATAACCTTTTTATTTTCCACTTCTTTCTTCTACCTTGGATACATGCTAACTGTGTTATGTACAAACATAATAGATATTTAATGAGCGTCAGATGGCCAAGTTGAAAAAGAGTGAGGCATTCACTGCAGAAAGAGAGAAAGAAATCCAACAGGCAAGTAGCGTTTTTCACTTCCCATTTTGATGCTAACCTAGCCAAAACCATTTGTTGTCCTGACAGTGAATTGATTGCAGGTTGTGGAGTCGGTAAATGAGCTTGCTCAGATCATGAAGGACTTATCAGTACTTGTAATAGATCAGGTTAGAAGCTGCCTATCCTCCTCTGTCATTCCGCAGGTGTCTTTCTCAAGTTACCAGTTTCTAATAGAATATCCTTCTTGAAACAGGGTACAATTGTTGATAGGATAGACTACAACATTCAGAATGTTGCAACTACTGTTGACGAGGGGCTTAAGCAACTGCAGAGGGTGAACTTTCTCATCTTTGTCAATAACTTTAGTGTTCACTCCAGCGCTCCTCTCTCTCTCCCTTCAAGTAATCTCTCATTTAATGAACATGCATTCTGCAGGCTGAGAGAACACAGAAGAAAGGTGGGATGGTGATGTGTGCTACAGTGCTCGTCATCATGTGCTTTGTCATGTTGGTCCTCCTAATCCTCAAGACAATTTTGTTCTAATATTTGAGTATAGAGATATCCAAAGTTCAATCATACATCAGCGACTGTTACCCCTTGACCCTCCCCTGCAACTTTTTTTGCACCCATGGATGCAGACATGCCTTGCCTGTCAGAAGTATGAAAGCGTTGAATTGCCCCGACTGTATGCACCAGATACATCAACTGCTTTTACTTGCTTGCTTTTTGTTTCTCTTTTCCAGTTATATTTGGGGAAGAAGGGAGGAATCTTAGCGGGGAATGAATAGAGCCCCGAGAATGTATAGAGCCGACGCTTTATGGTATACCTATATTATTGATTCTTTTGATGCCAGTGGGGGGGTTGGCACTTAGCAACTTAATTGGTTCCCCAAGCTGGATGCACGTCCTGATATTAGGAAAATGAGGATTGTTAACTGTTTGTATCAATTTTTTCTTGTAATGACAGATGAAATTCGTACCCGACTCTCGGTCTTCTTCTGTTTGTAATTCCATATCTGTAAAATACACTTCAAATCTGACCAGGCTTCATCATTATATAATCTTGTTTTACTTTTCACGTTAGTTATGATATGACTGTTGAAATTTAGTGTTTGGATTCTTGTTATGTACCAAATGATGCTGCGCTAGTGTACTAGAATTATGCCGAGTGAAACCACTTATGTATCTTACAGTTGAAGAACAGAGAAGTCAAATTAATTTCTTGGCGAAAAATAAAAATAAAATAAAATGATTTTCTACTTACTAAAACTTGAGTTACTTGGGATTTTGAGGAATTTAGTGAGAGCCGACGCGAGGATGCACTGAGAACATGATGTAAATCTTACAACTTAACACAACAAGCTCTCGTAGCTCAGTTGGTTAGAGCACCCGTTTAGTAAGCGGGAGGTCTTGAGTTCGACTCTCAACGAGAGCACTTAATGTATTTTCTGAGTTTCCATTTTTTGTAGTTTGCTCTTTTGCTGTAAGTTGGGCTTTCTTCTGTATATTGAAAGAAAGCTTGCATTCTTGCTGCAGAATGTTTCTTCAAATTATTTGCTAAATCCTGCCACCTCACACTATTAATTTTCCTTGTCACGAAAAAAAAAGAAAATGAGCCACTGATGACTGAAATAAATTCCCTGAGATTCTGTTCTGTTGAATAACAAATTACAACAAATAGATACTACTTCAAGAGCAAATTTCATGACCTAAAAGGCTAAACCTATCTTGAATTCTTCTTTTTTACATTAGTCAAGTCTGAGGCAGAGAAAGCTCTTTCTATTAAGCCAGATAACGGCAGTTTCAAGTCGGAAGTCAGCCTCTGAAGAATTAATGACAGTGTAAAAACATCTGACATGGCTCTATGAGCCTCTCCTACCCGAGGAACATTATACTTCTCCCGGAGGGCTTCCAGCGATGTCCCCGACGTCGATTTCAATCCTGTTACCAAGTTTTAAACTTAATCTCTCAGTATCACCTCAAATGTAGCGAGTGCAACTTTAGAATCACCAGAACAAAAACACATGCGAAATATAAAGAGAGAGATAGCAAGACCTTTAGCTTTCAGTGTTTCACGCGCCATAGGAAGTGTGTCTAAAAACAGCCAATCAGGCGGAATGACGAACGAGCTACGATTGAATTCATTGACCAAAAAGGGTACATCAAAAGTACGAGCATTGTGGGCCACAAATACAACATACCCACCAGGTTTCTGACGGCTTTTGACATATTGCAGTAATATTGGTATCAATTCTGCCATACTGCAAGAAGTTCACAACAGTAATCAAATACCCTTATTTTCATGAAAACTATCTTTGTGCTTCGAAAAAAAAAAATGTGGATTGTAAGATGAATACACACAGCTTATAGACAAAACGGAAAAAAAGGGAGTAATAAGTGGTAAAGTTTGTCACAATTAGCAGTCATCCGTACATAGTTTCTTCATGCAAACACTCAACTGGTTTATGAAATTATCATGCAAGATGGGTTTGAAGGTAAATTATGTGCATGGTAACTTACGAACTCAAATAATCTTTTGTTCTAAATAAATGGGGGAACACTAATAAATATTGCATAATTTTAAATGACTTTCTCAGCACATGCGCGCATGCACACACAGAAACAAACGAAAAGAAGAAGAAGAAGCAGCATTGCACTCATGCAGCATCAACAATTATTCAGACTACATCCATGTAGTTGGAGGGCCCATGTGTACATGGTTAGGGTGTGCATAATTCAAGTAGCTTGAACAGACCTCAATGGTTATTCCTAAGCGCTAACCCCAGACCCAAAATTGGGATCATGCAATCCACAACCAACTATTGAGAAACAAAAAATTAATAAAACAGAAAAATACTCCGAGGATGAAGGAGTTAGAAGAGTCTTTTCAAAAAAAACAAAAAAGTTAGAAGAGATATATATCAATTAGACTCAGGAGCTAACTACAGAACACATGGAGTAAAATATACATCATTGGCAGCCTCAGTTCAGAATACTAACATAGGCTACATAGCATGTCTTTGTCTCACCCTACACAATGTATAATACAGATGAGAGATAAAATTGCAATTACTCGATGTATTGCATGACATGTAAACAATCCAGCTGACACCAAAGAAAATAGTAGTTAAGATATATACCTAGGAACATCAGGTCTACAGACCATTCTGGTTGTAATGCCATGAATATGTGAGTTATGAACATCGCGTCCTGGATCTACCAGTGTATGGAAAGTGCTGTTTTCACCTCCATGAAGATCTTGTAGGGCAATCTCAATGATACGGTCAGTCTCCCGACCAAACCCAGTAGTCTCAATATCAAAAACAATTACTGTGACAAGCTTAGCCAAGTCTGGACTCTCAGCAATCTTTTCTTGAATATCACAGTACTGAAGTTTTTGGAAGCCAGCTATTTCTGTTTTGTTCAAATCTAGTGTAGCACTAGCTGAAACCATTTCGTCCAAAAGTTCATGCTTGATGGCAGTAGGTTTACCATTTCGAGTTCTTTCATTTTTTTCACCTGCTTTTGTACTCACAGGTTTCCTAATCCATCGTCTACTGAACCCTCCTTCAAGCCAATCAGCTTTGGAACCAAGCACCCTAAAGCTTGATCTCTTTCCACATGGCCCATTTAAACTGTTTAAACTTCTCTGACAAAAGTTAGCAAAGGTGTGGATTCTGCATCTGGGAATTTGGAAGATTGAAAAATACATGGGATCTGCCCTCATATAACTAAAAGACTATAACTGAGTAAGATTCTGGAAGTGCACTGCATAACCTCAGCAATTCACTTAGACCTGGGAAATGAAGGAAGTTTACATTCAGTTAATCAGAGAACTACTATAATATTATGCCATTGAACATAAGAGCAGAACAGTGTATAATCATCAGCATGGACATGATCCTTGATTATTTCGAAACTCCATTTCTTAGCAGACAATATACTGATGATTAAATATCAGTAATGCAATATATTTTCAATTATTGAGAATAGAAAACAAAGTCAGATCAAACTGTCTAAATTTTCCGCTTCTGATTATTCAAATCCCCGGAACAAAAGCTTCCACGTTATAAGATCGTAGGCTTTTTAAGCATTCTCAACAAAGAAATAATTATAACAAAGTCAAATCATGGAGAAATCCTAGCTCTAAAGCAAAATGAAACTGATCACAATGCAAACCATTCCAAACTATCATCAAGAGTTGAACTTAAAACCCTGAATTACACCATGCGACAACCAAACCAATTAAACAACACAACCAATCGTATCCAAAAAAGTGCATTTCACAAACCAACACCAAACACCAAATCGAAATATTCCATAAAAGAAAAGCCAGATATTCGAATTTCATGAGTAACAGAAACAACCCATTTGTTCAAATTGTTAAACTGTCAATCCGTATTTCGATTAGAGCACATAAAGGTTGAAGCTTTAACCTTCAAGGTACGAAGCCAATACATAAAGTTTACAACCTCAACATGAAATAACTTCGACTTGAGTTTTCATTCTTCCCAAGACGATAAAAGTAAAAGAACACAACGACACTAAAGTCTATAGAGACAACTGCAATTAGCAAACACACCCACACACACACAGAGAGAGAGAGATAGAGAGAGAGAGGGAGGGAAGTGCCTGTAAGTTGAATGAAATGGGCTTTAACTGCATTTGGAGATGTACATCAAATTATTTATAGAGACGGAAAGATGAGTCCTTGGGGCGAGAGGATGAAGTAGAGAGTTTACAAAGCAGAGAAGGATTTGAGAAGGAAGGAAGTGTGAATTTTGAGCCCCATGACCACGAGTGACTTGCGGATCTAAGGACCCGATCATGTTTTGCGGGTCAAACTATTTGCTTTTTCTACTCTCTTTTTTCCTTTTTTTTTCTTTTCAAGGAAAAAAAAACCTAATCTAATTAAATTTATGGTAATTCTACTCTTAATTAATCAATGATCCAATTACCAATATGTTTTGTATTGCTCATTTGAAATATATTTTTTTTCCTTTTGTTGATTTTATAATTGAAGTAAAAAAAATATCTTGCAGATAATAATATATTATTACTGATAGCGAAAAATTTCGTGTCTTAATATTTTGTAAGAAATAATATATTGTAAGAGATAATAATGTATTATTTAAATATATTCCAGTGCATTTTAAGTTGTTGAATGGTAATCAAATTGCCAGGGAAATATCTTAAATAAATAAATTTGTAAAAGAATGCAAATTGGCTTGAAAAGAATATCCACGAATATGATGTCTAACTTGAGAAGTTAGGACACGCAAAGAAGGAACCTAATGGTGTGCACTCTTCAAGTATTTTTTTCTTTTTTCCTTTTGATGATTTTCTAATTGAAGTAAAACAAAAAAATCTTGTAAGAGATAATAATATATTATTACTGATAGTAAAAAAATTCGTGTCTTAATATCTTGTAAGATATATTGTAACTTACAATATATTGCAAGAATAATTTTGTTTCGCATCGAGTTAGTTCATTAAAAAGTAGTAAAATATTACTTATAACAGTTAACTAAAACAACAATCATATTATTTAAAGTGACCGTAAATATATATTTTCTAGTGGCAATTAAATTAATACTTTTGTTTTTCACGATAATAACTACTAAATTAATTAACGAACTTCAAATTTTAGAAAACGGCTAATTAATTTTTAATTTTTTAGATAGGAAAGTTTTATAATATTGAGGATTTTGTTTTCTTCTGGGGTTGAAAAGGAGATAGGCCCGTAATTAAGATATGTTCGTAGGCAACTAGAAAACGTTCTTGACATGGGTGTAAGTTGTATGCATTAAGAGCACTACTGCTTTCATTTTTCAATTGAATAAAATTCATTGGCTTATAAAAAATAAAGATAAACTAGAAAAGGTTGTAAAATAAGATGATTCATCATGTTCGAATTGCAATTTTGAACGAGATTGATGTTGTGTGAAAATGGGTAAAAGAAGAGAAGTTATTGAGTACTTTGGGTTTTTTTTTGCAGACAGGACAATTTATGGACTATGTAAGTCCAAAATTCAGGAACAAAGTCACAATTCATAGACATTCCGTCCGTCACCGTTTTATTTGTCCTTTTCGGTTGGATTAAGGTAGTCTCTACCCTTCATATGAACAAAAACCACTACCGATAGACTTTCGGCGGCCGAATGAAATTGATTCAAATAATATAGCTCAAGATAACAAACACAAACTTGGTGAACAATGTTCATATTCTGATGAACATGTGACATGGGGCAGAGCTAAGCATCTCCTCAGTTAGGTCTCAAGTTCACTTTCATGTCGGAAAAAAAAAAAAATCTAAACAAGACAGACACCAGAGAATCCAAGCTGTGAAAATAAAGAAGTAAACAAGATATATCCCAGGTTGGAAGCGAAAATGGTAATCGCGCGCTAACATACTAGAGCATCCTGCATCCTCAAGAAAGAATGGAAATTTTTGGACAGAAACAAACTTATTTGCAGTAATTGCATGCACGAGACGGATTTCAACAGAGAGATGCATGACATAGACAAGTGCGAGCAGACAAGAAGTTAGGAAATCATATATAGTGAAGAGAAAGTGGAAACAAAACTTCCTTCACCAATATAGAGTATTTTGTTTACTTGGCAGTAGATACCTATCAACATACTACAAGGCCGCAAGATGGGTAATTAAGACAAAAATTACGAAATTTTAGAAGCAAAACTTCCATTGACATCAAGCTAGACTTATTATAACCAGTCAAGAAGGGTATTCACATAGAACTCTTAAAGAACTGCAAGGCATTGACAGCTAGTCTTTGTTCTCCTTGGGGACGTCCTTTTTAGGAACCTTCGATTCCAGTTCCTTAGTTGCATGTTTAGCAGCCCTGAAATACGACACATAAATCTCATATTAATGTCACGTAAAGACGGAGCTTACATATTTTGGTCCCAAAAAAGCATATCTAAAGTGGTAGTACCAGTTAAGAATAAAAAGCTGCCACCTAGAAGCATACTGGAAAAAACAAAGAGAGCTGGCAAGATCCAAGGAAAGCTCTTATGTAATATGCAGTGAAGGCGCGTTGCATCAATCAAGCATCGAAGAA
>NBIL01147541.1:0-13486 GCA_002752925.1 Viola pubescens var. scabriuscula | reverse complement strand
GTTAAGTGTCCGGCGTGGCATGACACGTCAGATGTCACGTGTAATTTTACTCTAATATTTGGAAAAACGAGTGCCTCTAATATTTGTGAACCTGTTTACCCAAACATGTTTCTTTAACTTCGGGTCAATTTTAGTGACGTGGCATGACACGTCAATGTCAGCAAAATTACACGTGGCATCTGACGTGTCATGCCACATCGAACACTTAACGGAATGTGTTGGACGATGTCATTATGAGAGACCAAATGTGAACGATCATTCGAGTGCGAGTGTCAAATGTGACCAAAAAATGAGATGAGGGACCAAATCAATACACTTAAGCAAGTGCAGGTATCATTATTTCATTTTTAGTTTTCAAAAGGGGTAATTTATTTTACCAAAAGGATGAAGTTGGTTTAAGATTCACACTAATATTCTAAAGTTTCATGTTCGATTCTTTTTTTAAATTATTAAGGTATCACTGAGGTCGATTTTTGTGGCTAAAAATTTGAAAAAATCATACTGAAAAACCATTTATTTTGAAACTCCATAGTACATGAGCAAAAAGGTTCTTTTTTTTTTTGAAAGGGTGAGCAAAAAGGTTCTTAATACACGGAAGAAGCAAATAACAACTTTTTTTTAAAAAAAACATAAAAATGGCATTATAATAAAAAGTATTGTCTCTAAGTATATAGTTGATTAAGGTATATAAAAAAATCTTATAGTTTCTAAAATTTTGCATTTCAGACTCTGTATTTTTTAAATTTGTAATTTAAACTCAATAATTTAGGGGAAAATATACTTTTTTCTTTCAACGATTAAACATTTAAAAAATTGCAAAATATTATAAAATTTGGAGGCAAGAATATAGAAAATTTTCTAAGGCCGTGTCACTAAAGAAATTAATGAGGAAAATGAAACAATTAATAAACTTTAAAAAAAAAACAAAACTAATTTGTTTCATCGTCGTTGGCCTATCACTTTTCCTCTAATTTTAATAACTTCTAATGTTATTTTTTTACTTTATTTTCAATTTTTAACCATTAAAATAATCAAAATTGACTTTTTAAAAATTATAGATTTTAAATTAAAGTATAAAGATGAAAGTGAAAGTATTTGGAAACTTTAGAATTCTCGTTATAGCTAATAAATTAAAAGGTAAAACTACATAAATTTTTCACTTTAGCTCGTATGGATAAAAAACTTACCATATAAATTTTATAGTTCTCTAAAAATTGTAATTTTAACATTTTAATTGTTAAAAAACACAAAATAAATAGAAAAAATTGCAAAAAAAAATATAAAATTTGGACAAAAATTGTAATAAACATTTATTATTATTTTTTTCCTCTGTTAATATATTTTTTTTAAAAATATCATTAGTTTCTTTAATTGTTATAATGAAGTTGGCCTACGATATTTGTTACATTTTTTATCTATTTTTTTATTATGCCTATAAAAATATATTTTTTATTAATATTTCAATTTAAAAAAAAAATTAACGAGTGGAAATTAATTTAAAAACTTTGACATTTTTCATGTAATTATCCGAAGTTCATTTTTTTTTTTGGATAAATTAATTTGTACAATCATACAATGTGTTTCTCCTATAAGAAAGGACTTTATTACTCAAAACAAAAAAAACAAAAAAAACAGAAAAACAATAGGACTTTCCCTCCCTCCCTACCTCTCATGTTTGACACCACGAAAAACAGAGAGCTCCCACATGGGGCGGCCAGCCATCCAAGCGAATCCCTTTTCTCTCTCCATCTCTCTTGTTTTCCAAATACACATCAAACTCATAACAAATCCCTTCCTTTTACGCTACCATGTCATTTTTTGGGCTTCCATTTTGTTAATGTTTTCTTGGACACGAACAACAACATTTGCATGCAACCTCTTCAATCCAGCCGTTGTTGTTGGTTCAAATTTCCACAACCTTAGTGGTGGTTGCGGCGGCGACGCCGGAGGTGGCGAAAAGGAGAGGTGCTGGAAAGAAAAGAAAAAACGATAGGCAACAATGGGGGACTTCGAGGTGAACACCTCAGCGGACACAATAGTGTGTTATGCACCCACCATGATAACTACAAATGGCATTTGGCAAGGTGACAACCCTTTGGATTACTCTCTCCCTCTCTTCATTTTGCAATTAACTTTGGTGGTTGTCACCACTCGCCTAATGGTTTTCGTCCTGAAACCCTTACGCCAGCCTCGTGTCATCTCTGAAATCCTGGTCAGTTCTTTTGCTCTTTCTCTTAATCTCTTCTTCTTTTAGATCCCCACTTGCTTTTCTAGCATTTTTGGTTGATTTTGGATTTGAATTCAATTTTTGGAAGCTACCCAAGAAATTAGGGTTGGAATATTTGGCAAGTTTCAGAATTGTGGGCGTTTATGTATTAGGTTCTTATTGATCAATGTTAGTTGTTGTTTTTGGATTTGGATTTATGGATTCATGTTCTGCACATATAATGATCATGTTTATAGGGTGGAATAATCTTGGGGCCATCCGTGCTTGGACACAGCCGAGCTTTTAGCCAATCGATTTTTCCACTGAGAAGTGTGATGGTGATTGAAACCATGGCAAATATTGGCCTCCTCTACTTCCTCTTCTTAGTCGGCGTAGAAATGGACCTTTCTGTTATTAAAAGAACTGGGAAGAAGGCAATGGCAATAGCTGTTGCCGGTATCATCTTGCCCTTCCTTGTCGGTGCAGTCTTCTGTGAGTTAGTGAGCACTAAGTACCCCAACGCAAAAAAAGGTACTTCCATCCTATTCCTTGGAGCTGTGCTATCTCTCACTGCATTCCCAGTGCTTGCAAGGATCCTGGCAGAGCTCAAACTTCTCAACACAGAGATTGGCAGGGTCGCCATGTCTTCCGCACTTTTCAATGACATGTGTGCTTGGATTTTGTTGGCCTTTGCCATTGCCATGGCGGAGAACAATACTAATACCTTGGCTGTCCTGTGGGTTATACTTGCTACTGCAGCTTTTATTGTTTTTTGCATCTTTGTTGTTAGACCAGGCCTTGCATGGATAATTCGTGCAACTCCCGAGGGAGAAACCATTAGTGAGTTCTACATCTGCCTCATTCTCACGGGGGTAATGATCTCAGGATTCATTACAGATGCCATCGGAACACATTCCGTCCTTGGAGCTTTCATATTTGGCCTGATCATACCAAATGGACCACTTGCAGTTACTCTCATAGAAAAGCTAGAAGACTTTGTTTCCGGGCTTTTGCTCCCTCTTTTCTTCGCCATTAGTGGTCTCAAGACTAATGTAGGGTCGATTAAGGGAGTGGAAACCTGGGTACTTCTAATAGTAGTCACAGTACTTGGAATGCTTGCCAAAGTTGCTGCTACTCTTGCCATCGCCATGTTTTACCAAATGCCTCTAACTGAAGGTGTTGTTCTTGGTTTGCTCATGAACACCAAAGGCCTCGTGGAAATGATTGTACTCAATGTTGGCAGGGATCAAAGGGTACTCAAAAGTGTTTCCTTTTTCCTTAAATTTATTCCTGAAATGGTGCGCTAATGAATGGCAGTGATCGTGCAGGCATTAAGTGAAGGTGGTTTTTCGACTTTGGTGATCGTGTCTGTGTTGATGACTGGAACCATCGCGCCCCTTGTACTCTCCATATACAAGCCATCAAGGAGGTTCTTGCCTTACAAGCGAAGAACAATTCAGAAATCAAAACCAGATGCAGAGTTCAGGATATTGGTCTGTGTACACACTCCTCGAAACGTCCCGACAATCATCAATCTCCTGGAAGCTTCGCACCCTTCCAAGAAGTCCCCTCTTTGTGTCTATGTGGTCTACTTAGTTGAGCTCACTGGTCGTGCATCTGCAATGCTCATAGTTCATAATACTCGAAAATCAGGCCGGCCAGCCCTCAACCGAACACAGGCTCAATGTGATCATATCATCCATGCCTTCCAGAGTTTTGAACAACGTGCAGTTTGTATCTCTGTGCAAACGCTTACTGCCATGTCCCCTTACTCTACAATGCATGAAGACATATGTAGTTTGGCGGAGGATAAAAGAGTTGCCTTTATTATCGTTCCTTTCCACAAGCAACAAACCGTTGATGGTGGAATGGAAGCTGCAAACCCAGCTTTTCGAACGATGAACCAGAATGTATTAGCAAATGCCCCGTGCTCTGTTGGCATCCTAGTGGATAGAGGGCTGCATGGTACTGTTCGTTCAGGCACAAACCAGGTTTCTCTTCACATTTCAGTTCTATTCTTTGGAGGACCAGATTGTAGAGAGGCACTTTCATATGCTTGGAGGATGTGTGATCGTCCAGGGGTTGGCCTGACAGTGACCCGGTTCCTACCAATGGCGGTGGGAGGTATGGGAGGTGAGGAGGGTAATGGGAATCAGATGTTGTCTGTGGAAACAATCAATGACGTAGAGACGAAGATGGATGAAGAATTGATTAAGGAATTCAGGATGGCAACATGCAGCAATGAGTGTGTTGCTTACAACGAGAGGATAGTTGAGAACGGGGAAGAAACAGTGGCAACGATAAGGTCGATGGAGCATGTGCATGATCTGTTCATAGTCGGTAGAGGGCAAGGCATGACATCGCCACTTACAGAGGGTCTTACAGATTGGAGTGAGTGCCCAGAGCTCGGGGCGATTGGAGACTTGTTGGCCTCATCAGATTTCACAGCAACAGTATCTGTTCTGGTTGTGCAGCAACATGCGGAAGTAGGGTCGCAAGGGGAGGCTATAGCCACACCTGAGCCTGTTCGATCGCATGATCGCGAGTACAGCAGTGTAAATCTGTTTAGTAGCCCAAGAAGCCAATCTGTTTCAAACCGGTAACAATTTTCCTTTTCATGTACAGTAGTTTCTAAGCTGTAGCAGCCTAACAGGTGCCTTCTCCTTCATGCTCCTATCTACAAAGTTATTGTTAGGTGCAAAATATTTATTATTACTATTACTAATTAATGGAGAATGGAGATGTAATAACGTTTAAAACTTTAGATCTCCCAAAACCTTTTTTTTAACCCATAGAAAGACCACAAAACTAGATAGTAGATACCACATGGGCACACTGCTATGTTCAAATATGCAAAACTACTAAATATCGGAAACAACACGGTCACGCGTCCAACGCTATTCGCTCACTAGTTTGGTAAATGGCAAAACAGCTAAACAATACATGTTGTAGTCCCAAGCGAAAACAAAATGGGATGAATCTTTGCTGCTCCTCTCATTCTGTTATTCCAGTACCGGATTCCACATCAACATCTCCCATTCCGTTGTCTTCTTCTTCTTCACTATCTTCGTCACCACTTATTTCTTCGTTGGCATTTCGTAGTTTAGCCATGTGCTCAGCAAGTAACTTATCGTCTCTTTCACTCACCTAAACCAATGCACCACCAAGTCAGACAAGTCCCAGAAAGAAATAAAGAAACAAAATAACAATGGTGGAAATAGAGATGGAAACTCACAGCTCTCGGTGGCTCCTTCACTGCAAGTTTCCCCTTGTGCTGCTCGATTGCTTCAGTGCAAGCTTGAATTGCCTTAGTAAGAACGGATATCCCTTGCTCCTACTCAAAATCACAACATATTACAAGAACTATCAGCTATAGACTCAGCTAAGGGCATTATCCCATTAACTACCTCCAGGTTATAAACAAGAATCCTCTAATTCTGGCTTTGATAAACAACTGCAGTAAAACTAATAAATAAACATAAACAAAATCTTATTAACAAGGAACTACTGCATAGCAAGCATCCAGTACTCAGTGGAAAGAACCAAAATGTTGATTACGACTTAGGCCACAGCAAGATAAAAGAACCACAATTTCAGAGTTATTCACTTAGGCCACAATAATTCAGGTAGTAGAAACTGACCAAGTAAGTTGGCTATCCACAGAGGTAAGACGATCACAGCCTATGAGTTGAGAGGCTCTTTAAACAGGAGAAAGGAGGACAATGAAACTTATGATTGTTACAGCCACATCCAGAGAAATTTGAGGCATGATGAAGCAAATCCAGAATAAACAGTCCAAAACAAACTAAATGAAAACTACAACTACAATACCAACAAACCAAACACACAAACAAAACAGTGTACAGCAAGCTAGTTACAATACAGGTTTGTCTCTCATGGCTAATTAGTCTAACCACTTAACAACACGGATAGGATAAACTATGATGTTTGTAGATGAAAACATGCATTATCCACACCACATCATATTTTTTGGGCAAATGCAATTTCCAAGTCAAAAACAACTGCTGACTTTACATTCGTAAGGTTCTTTTTGACAAAGTGTAGTTTGAAGGCATAGGAATAACCTTGTCCAGAGTCTGTGTGGTAAGAACATAAAGGGGAGGAGCAACCAGCTTAATTTTCACAGGACAGTCCTTGTTGCCTTCAGCCTCAGCTTTCCGCATTGCATCCTACAAGGCAAAATGGTAACATCAATAAAGCACGATGGCCTTGAAACCAAAAAAAAATCAATATTCAGGTGATGCTCAACTGTTGAACAGCCACCAACGAAAAGAGAAATGCAAAAAAAACAAAAGCAACCTTAATGTGAAGTACACCATCAAACTGGAAACATTTCATTTCAATATCAGCCCGTATCTTCATCGGCTGTGGGGTCATTCTTCTCCTAATATTTTTTATCAAAGCTTCTTTGACTTCTTCTGTCACAGCAGGCACTACTTTGGTCACCTATGTATGGAAAAGAAATCTTGGCCAAGAACGGAAAGAAAGTGTAGAAACAAAATGACTCCAGAAAAAAAGAAAAGAAAAACTTACCTCCTGTCCATCAGGACCAGCCTCCTTTACTTCACGGGTGAGGATATTCAAAACTGAATCAGGATCGTTCACCATGACTTTGAATGCCTGCACGTCTATTTGTTTAAGTGATCAAGAGCAACTTAAGATAAAGGGATTACATACACAGGTTTCTGCAAGTTCTCACCTCAAAAGCATGCCCATATTTACGATACAATGGCCAGCCAATATTGACATACAATTCCTGAGATGGGCAATTAAGTTGGTTAAGCAAATATTTGACAACATCCAAATACTTGACCATGAGAATTGTTATAAATAAGTCACAGCAAGCTCAATGATAACTCGAGAAGGAAGGAAGCATGGCATAATCCAAACAGACCACATCACACATTTAACACAGGCATACCTGTCAGAGGCACACAAGGGTGTGATACCTAAGTCAGATCAAAAGCCTCACTTGCTACCTTATCGTGATTGTGGCGTGTTCAATCACGCATTCATCAAAAAATCAACTCTCAGCATGTCATATCAACAAGGTGCACCCAAACAGTAGGCATCTCTCTTAATGTATCAAAAAAATAATTCAACTCTTGTAGTGAAGTGATCAAGAATGTGTAGCATGTTCCAACTCATAAATGGAACTAAAAAATAGTCACAGTAGACTATAGCACAGAAAATGTGAATTTCACAAATAGAAACCTCCATCAATTCCATGTGCATAACAGATAAATAGTAGCACAGCAAGAGACTGGTAAAGACATTTCCCATGAATATGTGCTAAAACAAAGTACTGCAAATTCTACCAAGTTTTGCCCCTAATTCTCAATTAATCAGGCCATGGTTTTCTAAATTAACTGTAACTAATACTAACAAAAATAAAAAAATTGCAAAAGTTGGAGCACACACCAATAAAATCTAAAGACAGAACAGAAGGGATTTACCTCCAAATCAATGGACAGAGTCTCAGCAACATGTCTCATAATAGAGTGAACAAGCTTGCTCTTATTGTACCTTTCCTCACAAGTTTGAATATCCTCTTCACTCACCCTCCTCTTGCTCAAATCAATGTAACCTTTCTCCTTATCCACACGCAGCACCATCACCGGCTCGATCCGCCCCACTTTGATCAAGCTGCTAACACTTCGAATCCGACGCCGTGAGAGCTCCGAGAACAAAATCATCCCTTCTATGTTGTTGTATTCCAGCAGCGCCACGTAGGCACCCATGTCCGCGATGTTCTTCACCTGAATCATCACCGCCATGTCTACTTCCGGGTACCGAGCTTCATACATGCGGCATTCAAGGTTAGGGGTGTGCGTCGCCATAACTGCCGCTTGGGTCGAAGAATTTGCTCCGGTGCACAGTGACAATGTGTGATAAATGGAATTAGGGTTTTGAGAGACAGTAGACTTAGCTGCTAGTAGCACAATTCTTCTTTCGGGGACCAATAAGTATTTTCTGTAAAAAAATTATTTTTACAGAAAATACTTCTTCTGCATTTATTTTTCTTTTACTTACCGTTTTTTTTGGGTTTTACTATGACAGTAGTTTTTCCCCCCTGAATCTGATAAAGGTTATTATATCAGCAATAGTAAACTCTTCTTCTTCTTCTTCTTTTCTTCTTTTTAATAAAATATTTTATTAAATAAAGAAAGGTATATGCACGAAATAAAATTGACTAATTTTTTTTAATTTAATCAATAAAATATATAAAAAATTATATAAGTTATTAAATATTTTACTTAACTTTCTATAATCTAAAAATTTGCAATACAAATCATGTAGTTTTCTAAAAATTATAATTTTAATGTTTTTAGTGGTTAGAGAATTTAAAATAATTGCTAAAATAATTCAAAAAATATGCAATTTGAGAAAAAAATGTAACAAAAAATGGGAGAATTCACTTCACTAAAGAAATTGAAAAAATAAATTTACTTTTTTTTGCAATTTTTTACTATTTTTTTTGGATTTTTTAAGTATTTAAAAGATTAAAATTGTAAAAAAAACTATAAGGTATATAGTGCATGATTTTAAAACTAAAGAGGGTTAAGTGAAATATTTTATAAATTTTTATATAATTTACCTGTAAAATGGCAAAACACTTTAAAAGTAGATAATAGCTTTATAACTATTATAAAATATTAATTTACTTTATCTTTTATGGGAAAAATATTTTAGGGTCTCTGAGCTATTGCCTTTCTGAAACAATAGTTCTTGAAGGTTGTGAACCCAAACATCAGTCGTTGATGTTTCCATATATTTTAAACTTTAGTTTTTGTCGTTAAAATTTTCGTCCAAAACTCTAACGGAGTATTAATTTTTTTTTTATATTAAAATTGTTAAAAAATATAGACATATGATACAAAATTCAAAAAAATTATAAGGAAAAAAATGGGGATTGATTTTCTTATGATAATATTTTTTAATAATTAAAAATTAATAAAAACAAGAGAAAGTAATAAATTATAAAAAATAGAAGAAAGTAAAAATATTAGATAAAAAATTCAAAAAATTACATAAAATTATAAAAAAATCGGAAAAATATATAACGAATTTCAAAAAATTACGAAAAAACTAAGTAACTAACTAACTCATTATATATTTTTATGTAATTTTTTGAACTTTTTATTTTATATATTTATATTCTCCTTCTTTTATAGTTTTTTTTTTTTTATAATTTCTTACTTTGTCACGTTTCTCTCTTTTTTTTAACTATTAAAAAAAATTATAGTAAAAAATCAATCTCCATTTTTCTGCATTGTTTTATATGTTTTTTAAACTTTATTAAATTTTAAGATAAAAAAGTCATTTAATGTTTCGATAGAGTTTTGGCCATAATTTTAACGGCAGAGATTAAAGTTTAAAACATATGGAAACATTAGAGACTAAAGGGTGGGATTGCAAACACCACGGCTATTGTTTAAGGAAAACAATACCTCAAGAACCCTATACTATTTTTCCTATCTTTTATTTGTGATGTCATATGCAATTTAGAAGTATGGTAAATAAATTGTATATCAAAAAATAAAATAATTTTTTTGGTATCTCTTTTTTTGAACAAATTAAGAAAATGGAAAATCCTATTTTGGCCCATTTTATTTTTTTTGTCAAACTCAAAAGCTTGGGGATTAAAATATATTTATTTTAGCCCCTGCACTTTTATTTTAAAACAATATGAAAGTATATGTATTAAAATAATACTATAAATAAGACACTTCTAATATATTTTTTTGAATAAAAATCCTCTCGTATTTTTTTTTCAAAAGTGATTTTAAAATAAAATTTCGGAGCTAAACCAACTTGTTTTTTCCCTTTAATTATTATTTTTTTGGTTAATGTGGTTCTTTGAATTTGATCAAAATAAGATTTTCCCTTGTCAATTCTTGGATAAAAATAAGATTTTATAATTTAAAATTAATAGCTCCAAGAATTTCATCTATTTTTAAACCCGTCTCAAGAAAATCTTCCCTGATTCAGAGTAGGCTTCGTTGCGGCAGACTTGTAACGGGCTGGCCTATATCCATTATAGACACTAGAGAAGAATATCATGTTCATGAGTGGAAATTGAATTTTTTGGCTTAATTGTTTTAATTGATCAAACACATGGGCTTAATTGGATTGGAATCCTCTCCTGTAGCATGAAAGAGGACATGTTCTGTGTCATTAATACCAAGCGTTTGTTTTAATCCTACAGTCAAAATTTATTAGTTGGGTTTTAAGTATTAAAAAATAACAACCCATTTGCACGATACGTCGCACAATCAGTAACAACTAATGGAGCTGTTTGTTTTATTAATTAAGCACCCAATCACATAAAAAATGAAACGGACCCAGCCGTTTGATCACCTTGCACAAGCTGTTAAAATAATTGTTATAATTAATTAATTATGAGTGAGTCTTCCGATCATCAATCATGGTTCAATGCTCCACAAACTCAATTAAGGTACGCAAATAAGACAATTATTTAATCTTTTGAGAGATGTATGCTTTACTAGCTTAAGTAATAACAATAATATATTTTTTTTGGTTTTACAGAGAAGAACTAGTTGCAAATTTAAAATGATTGTCTCGAATAGGTATTGAGTTTAATTCAATTTAAAAAGCATAAACATTTTGGACAAATTTCGGTGCGCGAATGAGTTTTGATGTTTGAAAATAATGGCTTAACAAAAACAAGGATAAAAAAATAACTTCTGCAAGATTTGTGTGCAACAAGGAATGTAGTAGAAAAGAAGACTAATGAGATCATCTCACACAATTGCCACGAGCTGAGACCAGAACCAATTGTCCAGTACGCATTGAGCTTACATACAACCAAGAGACTGAAAGATTCAAGGTTCATGATTTTATATCAGAGCACAACCATGTTCTTCATCTTGCGAAAACAATTCACATGATGAGATCGCAACAAAAAGTATCGCAAGTTCAAGCTACTGAAATTGACATTGCTGATGACTTTGGAATAAAAGACTAAGGCTTCTATTGACTTCATAAGCAGACAAGGAAGAGGGAAATAAAGCACTGGGTATATGCTTCTGGATCAAAAAAATTATTTTCGAAATAAATGACAAAGAGACTTAGAGAATGGAGAAGCAGGGAGCTTGTTGAGGTACTTTCAGCAACAAATTTTAGAAAACCCCTCATTTTTTCATGCTGAACAATTGGATGAATATGAAAAAAAAGTTATAGCAGGTAGGTGTGTACAAAAATCGGACCGACCTGGAAACCAAACCGGAACCGCCGGTTCGGTTCGTTTTGTTAACCGATTCAGTCTGGTTCTCCAAATCTAAAACCAGTAAACCAAACCGTAAAACTAGAAGAACCGGTTCATATATATATATATATATGCACTATGATATCAAAGTTTAAATTTGGTTTAATGGTTAACTCCTCACCTATTATCTTAAAAGGGAAAGATTCAAATCCACTTAGCTCCCACTTTCTTTTTTTCTTTTTTCCTTCTAAACTTAAGGGATAATGCAAAATTTAGTACTTGCACTCAAATTGATGGATTGATTTGGTACCTGCACTCATTTTTGGTTTTAAAAGGTACTCATACTCAAAATATTGATCACATTTGGTACCTCCCCCTAACGTCGTCCGTCGAAGTCTGTTAAGTGTCGACGTGGCATGACACGTCAATTGTCACGTGTCCTTTATGATAATGTGTCATGCCACGTCAACTCATCTTTTTCCTCCAACCACCTTCTACATCACTACTGCTGCCTTCACCGCCGCCAGCCACCACCACCTTTAACCGCCGCCGGCCACAGATCTATCACCGGTGTGACCGTCCGGCGATAGATCTGTCACCGACGGCGAGAGATCTGGCATCGGACGGCCACACCGATGATAGATCTGTCACCGACGGCCCACCATCTAACCCAAACACCCCACTTCTTCTTCCTTTCCTAATTGGCCGCCGCTGCTGCAACTCCGGCCACCGGCGGTGACAGATTTGTCACCAGTGTGGCCGTCCGGAGCCAGATCTGTGCCCGTCGGTGATAGATCTGTCGCCGGACGGTCACACCAGTGATAGATCTGTGGCCGGCGGTGGTTAAAGGTGGTGGTGGCCTGACAGAGTGAAAGGTGGTGGTGGCCGGCTGATAGCATGTATTTTGGCATAATTTTCCCTCTATTATTCCATTGATTTAGGGCACGATTTTGCTAATATTCCCTTGTTTTCATCTTTATTGCAGATCTAGGCCTAGAAAGGGAGTTTATGCGAAAACACACGTTTTAGGGGCATTTTGTGCGAATTCAAGCTTCAAGACCAAAGTCGAGGTCCTAACATCGAGATAGCCTTTAAGGCCCCGACGAGGATTCTCTATTCGAGACCCCGAAGGGTGAATAGCATCATTTCCACGTGTCACCTCCGACACTTTTCAGAGAGTTCTGCACAAATCCTAGAGATTAATTTCCTTTGCCCAAGTCAACCCTTGAATCTGCTCAAGACCCTGCCAAAGTTTGGGGCAATTCAGCTTTTTTGCTTTTTGCTTTATGGTTTAGGGAGCATGTGCTCCTTGTGTTGACTCCTTAAAAAAGATGACCTTGTCTCCTTGATTGGCCAGCTAGGATATTTATGTTTGTAATAGATAAGATTTTAGGATATCATTCCAGAACATTCTCTAGCTGCTTATCAAGTCATCAAGCCCTCGAATATATCGTCGAGGCCTCGAGCCAGAAAGGAATATTTCGTAAAGATTCTCACGGGATCCCATGAAGACTCCCTTCTAGAACATCCCTTTTTCATTCCAGAACAGATATTTTCGTGTCTTAGTTGTATTTTGTCCTTTTATGGGTTGTTGGCCTATTTAAGCCTTAGTTTCTAAGGTTCAAGGGACATCTAACAACAATCCATCTCAATCTCTCACCACCTATTATTTGTAGATATTTTTGTGCTTCTCTTTTCCTCCTCTCCTTTTGGGGGAGAGCGAGGAGACTATTTTCCAGTAGCTATGTAATTAAACTGGAGCTTTGCTCCGGCCGGTACTATTTACTAGTTTTCTATCTTCATCTCTTTCTTTCTTTTATGCAATCCTTCTTTTACTATCTTGTTTATTTGTTTTATGGCATGAGTAATTGATTTCTCTAGTTCTTAGCAAAGGTTATTCAGGGGCTGCTTGGGTAGATTCGAGGCCTAAGCGCGCTTTATATATTCTCAATGTTGTATTTGACTTCTTGTCATTTTAATTACATTTTCACTTAAGGTAATTATGAGTTTGGCCAACTACTGATTTCCTT